>CAXKVW010001611.1:0-42177 GCA_964058825.1 Carex arenaria
GGATCGCCTTGGCTCAATACTGTTTGAGAGGGGTCGTATCAGGATTCGAATCACTGTTTTGCTCATCAAAATATAAAGAAAATTGTCAAATGATATGATTGACTCGTAAACAGTTCTCAGAGGTGATAGGGATTAGTAGAGTAGAGAGAGGTGGTATTAACAGGAAAGAAAAAGAGAGAGTGTGGAGATGGTGAGGAGGACATGGATTATAGCTAGGGAGAAAGAAGAATAATGGACATGTCCATTCAAAATCAGAGGATATATAAATATATTGGTCAATTTAATTTATAAAATAATTAAATAAAATGTTAAGTAGTTAATTGGGGATAGAAGAAAGAATGTTAAAATTGTATGGGGATATTGGATATTGTGGTGTTTTGATGGATAAATTGGCTATTTCAAAAAATTTAATGGACACATTGGAAAATTTCCCTTTATTTTATTATTGTAGTATATTAAATAAGCGAGTAGAACTAGGGTGCTCTTAAGTTCACCAAACTTATTTGTGAACTCAACACTAAAATCTATCGGATTGACTTCAAATGATGAATCTGAACCGTTGAAGCTCTTCTACCTTAGGAGTGATGTATCTACATGCAAAAAATTTAAGTCAAGCGATCAAAAGTAGAAGATTTACAAATTAATTTGAATGCATTTATTTTTTGAACAACTTTTGACCACTTGACTCTGTACATAATTAATTAAAAAAAATTAATGTAGACGCATCACCCGTAAGGTATAAGAATTTTAACTATTTAAATTTGTCATTTAAAATTAATCTAATAAATTTTAAAGTTAAGTTTACAAAAAGACATGGTAAACTTAAGAGCACTCAGTTTTACTCTAAATAAGCTCCAAAATGTGCAGTTCCATTGCCTACAGGCGTCAATCTGCAAAAATAATAATAATAATGTACAGTTCCATCAATCGAAGTGCTGATTTAAGTTTATCACGTGGTGCCCATAAAAGTAGGAATATTGTTATGTGTGTCAAACTTAAGAGCATATTTTAGTTATGTGTGTCAGACTTGAGAGCATATTTTAGTTAGTTACTTTCTACTGCAATATGGATTGGTTCTTTACAGCATGCACAATCTGGAGACTTGACTAAAATTGTAAAATTATATATATTTGACAAATATTATTCAAATTAAAATTCTAATATTATAAATGTGATGTAAATTGTTCATGAGAAGGGATCCACTTATAACATTTGAAAGTTACAACATATTACAACATTTAGTTTTGCGATTTTCAAAGTCCAAACAGTCGATCCAAACCGTTCAACATAATCTCTATATTAAAATGTACTTGAAGACCAAATTTTACATTTTTTTTTATTTTTTTTACTATTTATTAAGTATTTTACAAAACTGTTGTTTTTAGACAATTCTAGACCACTGAAAAACAGCAGTTTTGTAAAATACTTAATAAATAGAAAAAAAAAATGTTCAAAAAAATGTAAAATTTGATATCAAAGCACATTTTAATATAGAGATCATGTTGAATGGTTTAAATCGACCGTTTGGACTTTGAAAATTGCAAAATCAAATATTGTAAAAGTGGTAAGATCTAAAATTTTGTAAGTGGATCCTCCATATTGTTTAATAGTGCTTGTCTTAATTTTAATGGTGAAATTAATATGACCAAATAAATTTGAAATTGATTCAAAATTTGATAGTCAACTGATTTGCAAAAGCGTAGATTTTTCGGATCGAGCAGGATCAAGCTGCTTTGACTGGTTAATTTATTCATAGTAAAAAGAAAAATCTCGTGATATGTGTACAGAAATTTTATACTTTCATAATGGTTTTTCTATATACAGTAAGTTGATATCTCATCATAACTACATCACAGATATAAACTGTCTTATTGCAAAAAAGCTGATAATTTTATGATAATTATATAATTTTTATTTTCGTTTATTGGGTGCATGCATAAAATATAATAATTTACCTTTACACGATGCTTGTATTTTTCTGAATATATTTGTACTATATCTTGTAGTTTTATCTAAATTTATGCCAAATTATTTTCTGAATATAAATTGTAATATCAGTCAGTAGATAAATTTGTAATACTAAAATAACTTTGCAAAAGCACTGATCAGTAAAAGAATTAAGAAGGTAGACTGATTGGAACAACGTACTGAACTAAATTTCTAACAAACTAAACAAAAAGCTAAATTAATACTCATGTAAGCTTGGCTTTAATGCATGCATAATTGATATCGGAGTGCTACACCATACTAGGTACAAACCAAGTCCCCCCTGAATCAAAAGGGCAAGGCAGCATCTCAGTTGTACCATCTCCTATATCATATCTACAAAGATATTGCATGCCTTTCGGATAATAAATGCAATTCCCTTTGAATCCAGCAAAGTTACTCGCACTAAAAGATAACCCACCATTATATTGTAGAAATACCATTTGGTCACCGATATCAGTTATTTTCACCCAACAAGGTTTTCTTTCTCCATCACCAAAATCAAGACAGTGTATATCAAAGTATTGGCTCCGATAATGCTCAAACAACCTTAGGATCTTTCCTCCAGACTCGACCATATATATGTGACCATGTTGAAAAGGGTTTGTGCCCTCTGGTGGTGCGACTTGATAAGCCAATTTTTTGGTGGCAATATCAACAACATTTGTAATTCCAGTGTCTCTTTTGTAACAAAAGTATTGTCCCATATAATATGTTCCACAATTGTGGTTGTTGCTGACCCCTTCTACATAGACCCAATCATCAGACTTAGTTCGCCAAAAAGCCATCGTTTTGGATTGGCTATACGATTTGTCTCGATACCCTCCGGATATAACCACAATATAACCGCCTTCTATTGGATCTGGGCCAACATAGTCTAGGGACCACCAGAGATTAACAAAAGGAATATGGATTTGATCAAGAGTAAGAGGATTAAGGAGATACATCTTAGAATTTGTCAAGTGCGAGGCAAGTAAGTAGCGGTATCCGGGGCCACCGAGCAAAGCACGACGGGAACCTGGGCAGGTGATAGTATAAACTTTACTAGATGTGAGGCAGTAGAGGCGTCTAATGGGGTTGTCTTTAGAGTCTTTAGGGCGCTCTAGAAGCCAGGGGAGTTGTGGAGGAAGATCAGTGACTAGAGCTGATAACTTCCACCTCTTGCACACAGCACGGAAGCGTATGAAATCAGAAATATCAGGGAGTTTTTTGGAAAATAGATGAAGAATTTCTTGTGGAAGTTCAGACCAGTTTCTCTCATGGCTTGGGACACCATTGGTACTGTTTTGTTTTCTCATGGTAGAGCCTTTTGTCTTTCACTTTGGCATCTGATTTGCAGGAAACAAGTGTAGTTAGTACTACAGTTAAAAAGGCCTTAGTTTGGTTATTCATACTTGATTAAGCATGATAGTACCATTATAAAAACATAATAGTTTCTTAATATAAGTCTTCTTTTACCTTCTCTTTCTAATTATAACATAGGAAATTTTCTAGTCATTTATACTTCATCGATCACATATACTAAAGAACACAAAAATTGACATCAGAAAGATCCGAAAACCCAAAAATTCATCAAATTGACAAGTGTACTAATACAAAGTTGGAGGTTGTACAAGAACTGGCACCTCAGCAAATAACGTTTAGAAATCATGTCATGTACCTGTTCAAAGTTCAAATTAAAAACCGAAATTGAAAAGAAGGTTCTCAGCAACTAATAAGAACATTTAATACATTTAAAAGACCGAGTTCTACCCCTATTTCTCCCAAGTTAAAAGTCCAAACAGTATAGAGGGTCTCAGCAACTCTAACACTGGTTCTTACCCTATGACAATAGCAATCACACAAATTTCATGCATTACTCAAACAACACAAATTCAGAACATCCTTTCACACAAATAAGACCACAATTAGGTTCAGCAAAGCACAAAACTAAAAAATTAGGTTCAAAATAGCAATTTAGCAAAAGGCCATAACTAAATTTTTCTTGGTAAATTTTACCAAAATTAAATTTAATTCAACAACAGTATCAAGATGTCACAACAAAGGTGGTCTAAATAAAAACACTGTACATAAATAAAAAAATAAAACTAAAAGATAAATCCTAAAAAATAAAAAACACTGCTCGTAATGTTAATAAATATTAACAAAAATAAATTCTACCCTGGGTGCTGAGAGAAAGTGTGGAGGTAGTGGAGGTGCGGCGGCAGCGGCAGAGTCGAGCGAAGCGACGCGGCAATCTGGACAAGGCGGTGCTGGAGGGAGTAGATGTCAGCGGCGGAGGTCTCCACCACTCGCCGCCTGGGTGTTGTAGGGTTCTGAGGGAGAGCGACTGTGATGAATAGAGGTGAAATTAGTGGTTTGATTTGGGAAAAATGATAGTTCCTTACGTGAGCAGAGTGAGTTGGGAAGGACTCGTCGGCGCCGAGTGTGTGTGCGCGCGCGCGAGTAGAAAAATTTGTGTTTGTTTCATAACCCACTGTTCGTAAGAAGCCCTACTGAACAAACCACCCACGTTTTCTTCCAAAAAGAAAAGGCCCATGCATCTTAACAACAATCGCCCCATGTTTTCTTTAAAAAACTGCGGGTGATTACTTTGCAACACCAATGGTTACATAATACCGTCGGTGATTTTAGCAACTTCCACCCACGGTTTTTTCTGAGTTCCCTGATCACAATCAGGGCGGACTCAAGTGCAACGGGGGGCGGCTGCCCTCTTGAATTTTGCATTTTAATAGAAATCGGAATGATTTGATTGACTCTACTCCTCTTTGAAAAAAATTTGTCCTCCACTAAATATTTAATTTATTGTTCGGATTAAATTTAAAATTAAAATTAAAATAAATTTTTTTAATTATGATTAACAATTAGAATTATAGATTAAAAAATTAGAAATTACAAGTCAGAGCATTGAAAAGTATAGATTAAAGCATTACTTTTTATTAAGTATTCAATTAGTTAATGGATTTGAATCCGATTAGCTATTTAAATCCGATTCGATATTTTTTTGCCGCTCCTGACGAAAATCCTGAGTCTGCCCCTGCTCACAACACAAGTTCCCTACTTCTCTCTTTCTATTTGGTGGGTATATCTATTGAAGGGGAGCAGTTTGGGTCCGATGCCCATCAGACTCAAACTGAGTTCATGGATTTCATAATCGTATGATCTGCTTTAAGATCAATGCATATAGATATTGAAGCAATGCTCACAGATTTTAAAACTGATCAGATGGTTATGGAGCCCATCAAACCTAGTTTGAGTGGACATCAGACCCAAGCTGCTCCCGATTTCACATCATAACTCTTACTCCTTCCGTTTTACATATCATTTGACAGCTTAGTATTTAATTAAAAAAGGCACAACCAAACAGGGCCGATTTCACACGAGCATTTTGTTTTTTATATTTTTTAGAGAAAGATGAGGATTAAGCCCTTCACAGAAGTATATTGTTAATAAGTTTAAAAGAGATTTTGTTTGATGATTTCCGGAAAGAGAGTATATAATAAACCCTAGTAGAAATAGAATAGTCTCTAACTTAAAATTTGGAATCTATATTCTGTCAAGTAGATTAGTGATATTTCAATGCTTCCAAACATATATATATGCCTACTCCTTCCTCTCTCTCTCTCTCTCTCTCCTGCGTGCTCCTGATGTTTACCATTAACAACAAATCTATTCTTCCCGTTATCTCTATTTTTATGAATTTGACCAACTGCATGACATGGTGGAACATCAAACTTCCCCCGAAAATACAAATCTTTATGTGGTTATTAACTCAATATAGAATTTTGTCTAAGGACAACTTGTTAGAAAAAGGATTGAATGGTTCACCTTCATGTTATTTCTGTTCTCTACCTGAAACAGTTAACCACTTGTTTGTACAATGTTCTTTTGTGCGCCAAATATGATTCTGGTTAGGTGATTGTCAAGAACTATTCTCTCAATGGTATAGTGTTAATGATATTATGATATTTGCATAGTCCCTACCAAAACAACAAAAAAATTGTTTTTTGACAGCTTTTTGTGCACTTGCCTGGTGCCTATGGAAGCAAAGAAATCTCATATGCTTTGAACAACAAAATTGTCCCTCAGGTAAAAACCTTATCCTCTCAATTATAACTACTATGCTTTATTGGGCAGGTGCAGGTACAAATCTTGATGGGCTTCACCAATGGATGCCAGCTGACATCAACCTCATCCCTCTCCAGACTGAGCAACCAAGTTAGACTCCTCAACGCATGCTCTCGTCTTCCCCAGCCTCCTCCTCATCTAACCCCGCTGCTAGTGCCTCTTAAAAACTATCTCTGGATGATCTCCCTAACTAGCATCTTTTTGAAGGGCCTTATCGTATATTGCTAGTTTACTTTTAGTTGGCAGATTGTTTGTGATTTTTGTTTTTTACATTCTATGCTAAGTTGCTTTCAGCAAAACATGTGATACCACAAACTGTTGTGTGGTGTTTTGATGAGTCTAACCCTTAACTTCTCTTACTAGTATGTACAAACTCTGTTTATGTTTCGAAATGAAACGGGCATCAGCCTTTTTATCAAAAAAAAAAATATATATATATATATATATATTATATCCTTGAACGAAACAGGTCCTTTTATTCCTGCCCTTCCCATTCGTTTCAAAACAAGTTTACAGGCAACTTCCGTCAATATAGATGATATATTTCTCTTATTATTAGTTAATTAGTTATGTGTGTCAGACTTGAGAGCATATATATTTTAGTTAGTTACTTTCTACTGCAATATGTAATGGTTCTGTACAGTACGCACAAACTTGAGACCGAGTAAAAGGCTACAACAAATTAAGCACTAATTAAGTTGATCATACAGAAAGAAAACTAAAAACAAATTAATCATATACAGAAAAGATGATGAATCCTTACAAATATTATAGAAGAAATTTCAGAATTATGTGGTTTTGTTCCGGTGGCAAGCCCTATGGATCTTATTGTTGTAAATGAAACTATATTTTGGATATAGAAGAGAGGTGTTATATAGTATATATATTTGACAAACAATTTTGGTTGAGAATTTTTGATAGAATGATTGGAGAAAATAATTAAAGACACTAATACTGAAATGCATATCCTTCTTAACTATAATTAACTATCCTTCTTGCTACGAAGAGAGGAAGGATATATATCGACAAGGCGATAAGCATCGACCGAAATTTGTTCAAAGTCCGGTTTAAACCATCCGATTTACGTTGAGATTTGTACAGACAGATAATGTTCACAGAACAATTAAAATTAGGATATACTTAAATCCGCTCGTATGAATCTCAACCAGAATCATACAACTTAAACTGGACATCGAAAGGATTTTGATCTGATGCCAGTTGATAAAACCCCTGCTTTAATGTTAGTAATATCAAACCAAATTTGCTCAAACATCTTGACAATTACACTATGATACTCGGTTGAATTGAGCAAGAGAGAACATGCCAAAGAATCCTCCAAATCCTTTGATTTTCTGATACCTCCTGCGACATTTGAGAGAAAAATAATTTCCTTTGACTAAAATTTTAGGGCTGAATGGAGGATGTACGGGTGAAGGAGTGTATGCCTATATTCTACTAAAAAAAAGAACATCAGACTTTTCCTAATATCTAATTGGTAATTATTTACTAATCTATTACGTTAAACACTTTGGATGTTTTAGAATTTAGACCCAAATGAAGAGAATCCTACCAAGCAGCTTAACCAAGGACGTGAATTTGGTATGAAAATGCAATTCTCAGGTTTATTATAATATATTCTGTACTTAAGTTACAGTACGCTTTAGAAAAGGGGATAAAAGAAAGAAAAATAACTGTATATGGAGATATTGGATATTATAATGTATATACAGAGAAATTTATTGTTTTAAAAGTTTGAATGGGCACACTCGAAATTTTCCCTATTTTAATAATCTAATCAGAAATGTTGACCTGTTGTTAATTTTTGGTGCACCTTCATAAAGCTCATCGACAGCATTGCAATCTAAAAAAATTATCAAATAAATTTATAGCATTGTATGAACTATCCATAGCTTTGCAAAATTGATCTATAACTAATTATTAATCATGTTCATATAGTATGGATCTTGAAATGTTTATCAAGACAAGATGAATATTTGACTGCAAACCTTGTCCAAAATAATTCAGCATAAGGTATTATCATTTGGAAATAAAAGAATGATATTTTTATGAACTAATTTGGCAAAATGACAATCCCTTTTTCAGCAAACCCATGTTAGCTCCGATGTTAAAATTGTTGGATCCGAATCCGCTGCTCGCCAAATTGGCGAGCAGGACCCTACTTTTTCAAATCAAATCATTAATTTGTGTTGAGATTCGTACATGAAAATAATTTAACAGTCTGATTTGGAAAAACAAGACCCTGCTTGCCAATTTGGCAAGCAGTGGAGTCGAATCCAAAATTGTCAGCCCTTGCAAAAAACAACCGGTTAAAATTAGATCGGTTCACTGGTTTTGGAACAAAGCTGTTCCAATAAAGCTCACCATTTAAAGAAACGGAGATGCTTAATTTTAATAATGCCTCTGTTTTGACTTTTGTATGCTAAGTTAGAACAAAAAAAAATTCACAACAGGCGAACAGCATGAACTTAGTCTAGTCACTTAAAAGAAAATATTATAGAAAAAAAAAGAGGTATGCTTAATTTGCTTAAACCAAGTGCGCCAACCTTAAAAATCCAAAAGCAACAATAAATCCATCACGGCATAAACTCAATCTTCCTTTAGATCAAAATAGAAAGTGACAGTAATCAAAATTGTATGGGTACACATTTACAGGGAAGCTCCTTCAAATTGCTTAGGTCTTCTGAGTTACTAAAAAAAGAATTTTAATTGCTAAAGTACATAAATATCACCAATTATTCACAAAAATATATCCTGTATATCACATTTTCCTTAAATTTTCATTCTCTCTTCCTATAAAATATACCCTTCACTCAAGTACAACCAAAGAATCTGCAGAAATCATTTCAACACAAATTCCCAATGCTATTTAGAACCCAATTAAAGGAATTGAAAAGGAAAAAAAGTAAATCATGATGAAAAATCTCATCTATGGTACCGGTACGGAGATCGACACAGGCTGATTCATCGTCAAATCCCCACTCCCCAAACTAGAGGTCCGCCCTAGAACTCTACTGGCATCCAAAAGCTGACTTTGATCCATTACAGCACTGTTCTCCATCATCACCATAGAAGGCACCACTCCTGTCATTTCACCGCACCAACGATGCATAATCTTAACAAGCACAGAGGCTTTCCTTTTGGCCCGTTTTGTACCAGTCAGAACAATTCCCTGTACCAGTCCGCCCAGCCCAGGGGTTCGTGCTACTCGGTGAGTCAGCACAGGACCACATCTTCTGCAGATCTCCTGCAATGCCGCTACTGCATTCTCCTTTCCTTTCGGGCTTCCTCTCTTCATAATTTTAATCAAACCCGGTACTGTACCCTCCACTCCAGCAACAGCGTGTGCAACTGTTGGCTGCTTTGAAATTAGCGCAAGGGCACCTGCTGCCTCCTCTGATACTGATTCATTCGACAGAGCATGGGCCAAGGCCACTGCTGCCCCTGATTCTAGCATCTCAACCCAACTTTCAGGATGGGTCGAGAGGTTGAATAGGGCCATCACAGCATCCTTTCTACCTCTTGGTGTACCTTTCTTTAATAAATATGCAAGTGATTCCACCGCACCTGGTTCAGAGAATATTCTTTTTTTGTAGTCATGTACAACGGACAAGCTAAACAATGCGGCAGCTGCATTTTCTCGGCCTTCTATAGACCAGCCATGCTTTAAAACTTCAGTAATTAAGCTTAAACAACCCTCTTCTTCCATTATTCGTTTTTTATTTGTATCATGTATTGACAGGTTTAACAAAGCAGTTACCGCATTTTCTTGCGCAACTGGATCTGATGAGCTGAGCAAAGCACTGAGAAATGGTACTGCACCAAGCTCAGCTATATATGCTCGGTTTGGCTTACCCGTCTTGGCAAGAAGCCTCAATTCTCGTGCAGCAATCCCTTTCGCTTCATCAGAACCATCTGCCAACTGGCGGACCAGAATCCGTGCGGTTGCCATGTTAGCTGTTATTGCCGCATTGCTGGCACAAGCAGCTGCAATTGTCTCGGCTAACCCATCAGTGACCTCTCCCGAGTCATATGGCACACCCAAACACAAGCACCAGAGTGATATAAGACTGCGCAAGGCACGATTGGGGATAAGCCTGGAGTCAGATAGCAACTGCCCCGAGTTGGGACATGTGGAGTGGCCCTCGTCCATCCATTGAATAATGGAGGCACGATCATACGTCTGACCAGTCGAGACCACCACTGGGTCGCGCATTAAATCAAGTGAAATTGGACAGCAAAAATCTTTTGGCACGGAGAATGAGGATGAGTCACTGCCACTCCAGCTCAGCATCCTTCGGCTCAATTGTTTATTTCCATCTCCCCAACTGGGTGTCTCCATTTGAGGAGGTCCACTGAAAGAATCAAGACTGAAGAGAGAGAATCTACTGTACCGGACAAGTGCCACGGTCCCGCCAAGCAGTGGGAGGTCGGCATCTTCTTCTTGATTATATATCTGTTCTTCTAAAAATTCAACTTCTGACCTACAAGCTGACCCACTAGAAATGCCCAATCCGTTGACAAGAAAAACTCGCAACTTTTGGGTTTCGGGCACTTCACCTTTGGCAAATACATCCAAAAATTCAAAAATCATTGTGCGCAGTTCCTGCGCTTCTTTTTCTGGGTCCAGTCTTGGATTCAATCTCCCACAATTTCTACGTAATAATTCAACTTGATCTCTAACATCGACTGAAAGTCTTAATCCTTCAATTGGTAATACATCTAGAAGAGTCACCAATTCCTGATTAAGATCGCAAAAATTACCTGATATTTGTGCGCTTTTCAGCACAAGCCACAGTCTTGCGGAATTCTCACAATAATCAAGCAACATCTTGGCGCGATAAATCAAAATATACAATTCTCTAAAACAGAGAGTCGCTGAATCAGGAAACCAGCGCGGGAAGAAACCAGAAGAGGACTCAATCAAATACTGAAATAGAGATAACAAGATTTTGATTTTACAAAGGAGAGATCGAGCGTGCTTTTTATGGAGGTGAGAAGGAGATGGATGTGATTGAATCAGGTCTGTTGACAGAGAGGCTAGGGTCTGAACCAGGGAGACGCCGGAGAGGTTCGTCGGAGAGAAGAAAGCTCCGGCGAGTGGCGAGTGGTGGCGCCGCCGCAGAGAGAGGAACTCTAGGTTTGACATCTGACTCCACTCCTTTAGAATCCAAGAGCTAGGATTAGGATTTTTTCAGCTTGATTAGGAGAGGTTGAGAAGAGAAGAGAAGGTTAGGTTATGGCGGATTGGATTGACTTCTCTCTGTTCCTTTGACGGAGCTCTTTCGTTTCCTTTCTCATTTTTCATTTGAGAAGCGTGTTATGGATTTTGCTTTGCTTGGGATGTGTTGTGTTACTGTTTCAGTCGGAATAAATGATCAGGAAGATTTGGTGTATTTCGTACATGGAAACACCAATCAAAGAGAAATTTCGCAGTCTTCCTGCGGTTCATGCTTTAAACAAAACATCAGGTCTTCGTAAAGAATCTCTAATACGCGGGTTAATCTGAAATTATAAAACTCTAACCAAGTATAAGCCGACAAGGCGGGTTGGTTATATACTTACAGAATTCGGTAGAGAGCAGGTTGGGTCCAATTCCCATCGGACTCAAACTGAGTTCGATAGGCTCCAAAAACGTCCGGTCCGCTTTAAGATCCGTTCTCATCGCTTTAATAACCGTGCGCTAATCTTGCGCACAGATCTTAAAGTGGATTGGACGTTTTTGGAGACTATCGGACCCAAACTGCTTTCATATGGGTAGCAGCAATTTAAAACGATTCATTATGCTTTCGGTTCTTCCGGTGAGAATGAGATGGTTGGAAATTGGAAATTACAGTCAATACCAGCATTCCTGTTCAATCCTCTCAAGGGTAAATAAGTAAAAACACAAAATTTCGGAGGCGGGATTCGCTTTGGAAGCGGTGGCAACGTACGGGAAAATTAAAGTCAACGGCGGGTAGCTGACACGACACTGGAAAGAGACAGAGACTCTTTGCTTTGGGAACTTTTTTATGCTTTCAACCTTCTAGTTATAAATATTCGCTTTCAAGGAATTGCTTCCTGAAGCAACCAAGCGCTTCTCTCCTCAAAAAAAAACCACAATCTTTCTTTTATAAATATGTCGGTGGAATGTTCAAAGTAATGAATTTAAACAGTTAATTTATATTGTTTTATATAAAGTCATGACGAAAAGATCAACGCATATCAACTATATTGTAATTGATTTAATTCATTCCATATATGAACTATTCTAATTCTACTCAACCTGCACAAAAACTATTAAATCGTTTTTAATTCATCATATAAATATTGATTTCTGGAATATTCACGCAAAAGTAGCGACAACATGTGGCACCTTAATATTGTGTGGTGCCGAAATCCTCAATTTTTTTTATGCATAAAACAGCGAAAATTGCTTGTATCATATTTTTTTTTTTTCAATTGCTTTACCTGAATATATTTTCTGTAATTATATTTGTCGTAATTATTTTTTTAATATATTTTCTTTATTTATAGACTTAACACCAGGGGTAGAACCAGTGTGGATAATATCCGATCCGTATTCGAAAAATTAGATGTGGATATCTAAATATCCGTGTGGATATGGAGACATATATAGTTTTATGTTTCAATTATCCTTATCCGAATAGTAGATATATACTATATAATTTAATATATATTATGAACAAATTATGTTATTCACTATTATAATTAGATAAATATTATGAACTTTAATATTTTTTATTTTTCTAATAATATCCGATCCAATTCATATCCGTCTAATATCTAATCCATATTTGTTTTCGGAAAATTAAATATATAAATTTACCACTATCCACTCCGTTTTCAATCCTAATTATGACTTCAGCTCTCTGAATAAAATCATAGTTTCGATTTTTTTTCATAAAATAAATTAGAAAAGAATGTCGGAGTTGTGCCCATGAATTTGTTGATCCATAAAATTGTTTGCACGGGGATCTCAAATGTAGATAGTTAATAATAGGAGACCGAATAAGGAAATAAAGTGGCACTTCAGTGGTGGCGAACAGAGGCGAAATCAAAAAGGAAAAATCAAGCCGCCTCTTTTCGAGCTCGTCCCATTGTGTTAGTTATCAGACTGAAGTAGCATATTAGTCGTGGGTGTCTTCTCCTCTTTAGTGATGAAAGAATGAGTGATTTTCTATCTATGTATAATAGATATACCTTCTGTTTTTAGTTTGATATTTGTGTGTTCTTCTGTATCTTCTTTTCTCTCTTTACTTAAAAATGACTGTTTTGGACCGATTGATTCAATTTCCGATTCAATTTGATCCAATGCCTTCCTAGCTGATTAGTGACTCTCCTAGTCCGGTCGAGTCAGTTCCCAATCCAATTTGTATCTAGTGTCTTCTCGGTTGTATGTTTTCACACACACTCGTCTCATCTTGTGTAACAACTTAATTTGTAACTCTTTTAATTAATACAATTAACTACCGATTTTCAATCAAATAAAAAGGAACTGTACATAGTTGATAGTAGTAGAGAGTCTAGTGACGGTCAAATCAATAAGGCGTGGCCCCTAAACCTAAAGCTAAAGCTAAAGGCTAAAGCAGGGCCGTGGTGTCAACTATCAGGCGTCGACCCAAAAAAAAGGAAAAGAAACAGGGGGTAAAAAGAAAGAGAGAGGTTACCGGTTTGATCTTCGATATCTTATTATATTCAGAAAAATGTCCCCATCTCACCACGTTAAGATATCCTTAAATTCTTTTATAATATCTAGGGCCTCAACGAATCTAATTTACTATTTCTATTGGCCTGTATTTTTACAACTTTCAATTAAGATTTCTCAATTTTTCTATTTGAAATTGAATTTCTTTTGTAGTTGTATGTGGATACTTGGTATGCAACTATGCATGATCTTGGTTAAAACAATAGTGGGCCCATTTAGCATTGATTTAAAAATTGCACATAAAAGGAAAATTTCTTTGAATAATTATCAACTGGCCTAACATTGACCCTTCATATGGCAACTTATGGCAAGTCAATTTCATCTCAATCATACGAGAAAGACGTCTCGTAGACAATCTCATAATGGATGAGATACCAGATCTCATAATTCAACGCGGATTTGAAATTTGAAATTTAACACATCGAATTCAATGTATGTGATTTAGATACTAGATCTCCTCTCTCTCTGTGGAGAGCTGTTCTTGTGGTCTACAAATTGCAAGCAGTTCAATAAAGGCTGCTTAAACCTTGTCCATTTGTTTACATACATTTCTACGATGCATAGCTGTCACACGTTTCTAGTTATGACCGGAATCAACTTTAAGCAAACACAAAAATCTATTTTAATAGACCAATTGTAGGTGCTGTGAGGTTGAACTTTAATTATTAATATGTTAATTTTTTACATTTCTTATAATATGTGAAAATAATTTGATACTTTGTTCAATACCACATGAACTACTATCAAAATATTAATGGTTTAAAACTATTTAGTACCTTGTTCACCTATAGGTATGCAAGCATTTTACGCCTCAGAAGTCTTGAAGCATGTCGTCCACCCAAATTTACTAGACCTCAGCTCAGCTCTGGAACATGCAACTTTTGCTAGTCAATTGCAGAATTTAAGTTTGAATGGCTACCGGGGCCCTTATTATTGACTGGATCTGTTGCTACCAAAAATATATGAAAATATATCATCTTAACTGATAATCAACTTGAACTGGATATCACTCATAGTCGGTGTCATTGAGGGGGGCAAACATTAGAGAGAAGGTTATAGCTACATTTTCAATTTAATTGTTCAAGAATGAAACAGTTACAAAATTACCCGCAAAATTCTCCAAACCAAATCCTGCTTCAACTCTTCAAACTAAAGATACCCAATAAAAATTTAAATTTTTAAAAATCTAAATCTAAAATAATAACCTTCTTAGTACCGGTATCCACTCTCAGGCCCATATTTGCTCCTGAGACTATTATAATGGTCAAATTTAGCATTATCACTGTACTCTGGCTTAGAGTCATTCTGGCCAGAATTAACCTCTCCACTTTTCTCTCTGTGTCGGTGCCGAACCCGCTCCTTGGTACCCTTAGAGCCCACCTGACCCGTTTCACCCATTCCATAGAACTCTGCAAAGTCTTGTCTCTTTGAAGATCGGTGCTTGCCAGAGAGAGAAGAATCCTTGAACTTTGGTGCTTTGCTGGCTTTTGCAACCTTTGGTGGGGTTTCAGTTGCAATTGTGTTGTTACTAATAGGAGTTGTTTGGAGAATGGGGGTTTGAATGGTCTCAGAAAGGGGTCTGGGGATCTTTAATTTTTGGGTCATTGGGGTTGTTTCTTCTTTGTCTTCAGGCATTACGAGTCTGTCTTTAAGGGGTGTGAGATCGGTTTTGGTCTTGCTGAGTCTCAAGCTGAGTGGTATAGAATTTAGTAGCATGTTCCCTGTGATGTTTTAATCTTCAATTCAAGATCCAGTGGTTCAGTACCAATAGAAAGAAATTAGGGTTTACCGACTTCTTACTGTGATTAGTATTGGTATCAGTTGGGTACAGCATGGGTATGTACCAGGCAGACCTGAGTCACCTGACCATATCCCAATGACTAATTTATCCACTCTTTTTCTGTTATTTTTTGGGCTAATATTCTTAGGATCTGCATGATCAATGAAAAATTGGAGGCATAATAGAGCCTTAAGTTTCAAGTTCTCGGGTAAAAATAAAAAACACAAACGCTTGGCAGCAACAACTCTGCATTCAGTACCATGCCAAAAGGTCTAATAATTATACCGACATCTTACTTACCAATTGCTTCAACACTGAACTTGAAGAGATCAGTCAAGAGTGTTCCAAAGGTAGGCCATCCTGCACCGGGTTCATCTGTTAGAGATTTAGCCACTAAAGGCTCTTTCTCTGTGGCATCAATATTTTCAACTTCCTCTTCTGGCTCTTCTTTCTGGTAAAACAGGAACAAGGACACTTCTAATCAGAGACAGGAAACCCATGAAAACAGCTCTTACCTACATGGTATTGGATCATGCCAATCAGTACCAACTGTCAAGTATGTCCCAAACTGGTTTGAAATGTTGGGTCTAGCAATGATTTGTCATACCTGGCCTGATAACAGGACTGGCTACATTCTAAACCAGGTTGGAATAGGTCAGGTCAACCAAATGATTGGCATGCAGAAAACCATGGCATGAACTATGGTTGGTTTTGACTGTGATTCATGCTTTGGATTTTGTAGAAAGGTCAAGAGGGCACCGTTTTCTGCGAAAATAATGAGCTGAAATAGTGTTGAGCCAAGCAGAAGATGTATCCAGCTAATATAGCACCAACGACAATCACTAAATCTGCCATAAAACAAAACATAGCCCACAATTAGAAGCTTTTAGAAAATGCACTAACACAATAAATAAAGCAGAATAACAAATTGTCACCGTCTTTAACAGTAAAATGCTGTACCAGACTTTGGAACATGACACAAAAGGAGCTTTACTTTTCATTTTTTCTAACAATAATTTCCTTTTCCTGAGGTCTCATATGTAGAGCTGAAGGAAACTACAAAAGGTATAAAATCCTATTGGTCAGAACTCAGATGAGCTATTTTTATCAGACAAAGGTTAATCATATTACACTGAACACCTAGTATCAGGAAATGTATACTGTACCAGCTAGCAATGCTTTGTTCCCAAAAAAAGTTATTTCACCTTTGTATTGTTTTTCTTTATATAGCTGGAACTTCATGTGCATAAACTAACCCTAACGACGGGAAAAAAACATTTACAAACCTGAAGATAGAACTGAGTTTTCCGGGAAATCGCAATCCTCCTGCTGAAGAGAGATCTGGCGAAGCGCTGCATTTCCTCTGTCAATGACCAGTAAAGAGCACGTCTTTTTCAAAAACACCAGATCAAAATCAGAAGAAAATTTTGCATCCTCGCTCGGTCCATCTCTGTAACCCGCTATATTTGATTTCCCTCCAGCAATTGTCGTCACACCTGGAATATAACCAGTTTCCAAGTTATCATTGCATGAATTAAATAGCTAGCTATAGCTCCGCAATAGCTGCGCTATAGCTTTTTCGGACCTTAAAAGCTATAACGCTATTAACCGCTTTTCTTTTATAATGATTCTAAATAGCTAGCTATGGTTGCGCTATAGCTTTTTCGGACCTTAAAAGCAATAGAGCTATAATCGCTATTTAGAACCTTGCATGAAACAGAAAAAACACAAAACAGAAATTAGGAATTCTCTAAAGGACTGAAAATTTTATCATTCATAATTCCCCACTCAAATTCTGGAAAAGAGGCTGCATGTATTTTCATAGTTTTTATCCAAAAAAGCTCCTACTCGATTAATTTCCGAGTATCATGTACTCTAGACGGCAAACAAGTCAATTTGTTTCTTTTAGTTTGAGAAGACAGTAATATGCACATGTAATATTAAGATCCCCATAGCCAGGTAGTTCTCATCAATGAAAAAGTAACTGACCAGAGTTGAAATGTTAAGAAACTCATCTAATTTGCAAATGTTCTGGAAAAATGACTTTCCTTTTTTCCTAATATAACCCAGATTGCCAATATCCAGTTATTTTGTGATATCATAAAACAACCACCGCCTCATGTCATATCAAATAACATTTTACTACTCTGTGGAAAATAAAGAAAATCAGAAAACAAGATCGCCAGCAACAGTTCTCAAACTTTAGCAATAACTAGAAATACTTCTCAATGCAAAGGTGCACCTTTACAAGTATGAAAGAAAATCCTTGAATTAATCGATACATGCAGAAAAGGGGTAAATCATCCATACTCCTGCAAACTTTCAAATTATCATGTACATCATCCATAAAGCATAATATTTCTTTTGTACCCTCCCCACCCCGCGTACTTCAAATGTTTCCAAACAAAGACAAGGAAGACAACAGACATTTATGTTTATCTCAGATGATATTTTGAGAGGAGCATAGTTTTTTCTTTATGTACAATTCACATATGTACATCACCTTCACCTAGATTCCAAATGGAAAAAGTAAGATAAGTAAATCATAAGAATTTTAATGCACAAACCTCCTTCACCAATCTTGCGAATTGCCATGTTGGCAGTATCAGCCACATAAACATTTCCTTTGTCATCCATCGTAACTCCTTTTGGGTGCTTAAATCGTGCATCGATTGGTTTCCCATCCACATGACCAGAATACCCTTGAGATGATCCAGCAACCAATCTTGCTCTGCTATCTGAAAAGGTTTTTATATCAGAGAATGATAAAACCAAATCAAATCATAAGATCAGGGAAGCAAACTAATCTTCCATATGTAAGTTGGGATCTTGTATTTGCATACAGATGCTGAAAGTACTCAATAGTCAGTACTATATTTGTTAGAGAATTACCATTCCTGCTACAATAATGAACAGTTAGGTCGAATAGTATACACCAGGTGCTGCTATAGTCATAAACAGTTGATCGCCAGTATTATCCCATTTCACCCAATAATTTTTCTTATTAAATTAGCTTTTAGCCTAATTTAGCTTATAAAAAGAGTACTTTTAGCATACATCCATCTTTTATGTACATCAATTTGATATCTTAAAAAATTATTGTTCAAATAGAAAACTAAAATTGTAGATGTGTCCTTCATACCTTAAATAGTACATGTATCAAATTTGGGTCAATTTGAAAGACATTTAACCTTCAATCAAACAATTTAAAACTTATAAGGGTGGTGTCTTAATGGCTTTGTGATGAATGGCCAATCAAATTCCAAACTGACTCAAATTGCCACGCCTTATCTAAATAATTGAGAAGATATCAACAATTTTTACTTTTTAATTTGAACAATATTTTTCAAGATATCAAATGGATGAACCGTAAAAGTTGGATGTACTAGAATTACCAAAAAATAAAACATTGAAATTGGAAACAATATCTCCAAATAGCGTACCAGGTTTGTTATGACCAGTATTTTTGGTCCACTATGGTAAATGATGGAACATTTTAACTGTAAGTACTATTTACCAAAGATTACATTCAAGCATCCCTTCTCTCACCAGTAATATCGATATCAGTATTATAAAGTAATAAAATGAAATGAAATGAAAGAGCTAAGCTGATTAATCAATTTGTTAAACTAAAAAAGCATACATTCAGAGAGAGGTGGTGAGATGCGAACAATGTGATTGTTGATGGAGTCAACAGTTAAAAGCTCGCCTTCTGGTGAAACCCTAATGGTGTGAGGCACAACACCTAGCTTGTCCCCCTCCACTAAGGTCTCCACAAAATATCCATCCTCAAATTGTAGTACATGCCCACCTTCTGTCATACAATGCATCCAGCATGTAATGTGCAAGCAAAATAGAGCAAGAAAACAAAAAAATAGCCTGTAAAAGAGCAAGCCTAAAGTATTGTCCTTTCTTCTCTCTGCATAAGCATAAATCAGGAAGGAGCGCTAATTTGGGAAAGGCATAAGGAGTGGCGTTTAAGGTTATGAGACTTCTTTCCCCAATTGTGCAAGGGTATAAATCACAATTTGAGCTTATGGAATAAGTGAGAATTGCTCAATAAGGTTGGATGTTCAAACATCTAGTTCACCAAGGCATGAAGCTTAGAACAGAAGTTTCCTAAGTACCCTTTCATATAAGCTTAGATATATACCTATCATTCCTGAAAAATAATACTTTCTCAGCAAAACATGACGGCAACATGGCATTATCGCACTTCCAGATATCGTGCATCCAGTTTACTAAACAAAAAGGCTTTTATCTTATATTGATCTCACGAAAATATTTATCTAAAACTCTATTTATATGGTTTCTATGAATGGAACCAGTGACTAAGAGGTATCTACTGTTCACAAAAGAAAAAAATCTCATGAGAATATTTTGTACCAGTGAGTCAGAGAGCATATGTACAAAATATTTATATTGCAGGGGCATATATGAAAAAAAAAACACTTTTTAGAATGAGAAATGTACACAAAATTATCTAAAAAGCCCCTTTTGATCGGCATTTACCAGTTTGTGCTGTCTTTGGTGAGGGCTTTGGCCACTTGACAACCGACGAGAGCTGCTTCAGTATATCACCTGAGAACTAGCACGAATATTAATACTTGATCCAACTCAGAAAAAGCCTAATACTAGAAATAGGAAGAAAAGTTAAGCATTTACCGAAATCACCTGCGGGAGAAGCGTTGGCGTTAAATGTGAGAGTAGCGAAGAGGGCGAGAAGAAACAGAAGGTGAGAGGATCTCATTTTCATGGCGCTTTCCCTTCTTCTTTTCGCGAGAAGAAAGCTCAAAAGGATCTTTCTCTCGAAATTCTTTCTTTCTATTTGATGAATAAAGGGGTTATGAGTTCAGTAGTTCACACTTCGCACTGCCCAGTGGCCAGTGGGAGTGTGGACAAAAGAGTGCAGATTTCCTGTGTCATTTATAATAATTTTTTTGTGTGGTGAGTTGTTTCCAAAATGGCCCAGTAGGCAGTAGCCCATTTATATTGTTACAACTTACAAAAGGTATTATTTTATATCGGTGCTCGCTACACTGATTGTTGCTAAGTACCCGCTAGAGTGATTCTACAAATAAATGGTAGACAGCGGCGTCAATGCACAGAGAGAATCCTTGAGAAACGTGATGGTATTGTTTCTTTTGGGATTTACTATTTATCAAACTTATAAACAATTGTGTAGAGAACATTACTATACTAGTGTCACTGTCAGTGTCAACTGTCAAGGGCAGCATATTTTGCCTACCTAACATAGCCACAAACAAATAGTTTGAATTCAGTTGGGCTGGATCAAGAAAAGTGCGTATCCTCGAGATATCTCAATTTTGGCGTGACCGACGTGTCCGGTGCCTATTTGGGACAGCGTATTTGAACGATTGAGATATTCCAAAAAGTCACGCAAAGTTTGAGATATCTCAGAGGATGCGAATTCGATCAAGAATAGTTCGGATTCAGTTCAGCTAGATTAAAAATTCATGATTCAGAAATAATTCCGTATCACAAAAATTCAAAAATAATGAATAAAAAAGTTTGTATTTTATTCACGAATAATTTGTTTTTTGCATTTTATTCACGAATAAAACGTATTATATATTTTTTTGGCATTTTATCAGGTGTTTGAATCTAAAATGTAAAAAAAATATATAAAAAACAATTAATTTGTGAATTAAATGCAAGTTGTGTTACGCTGCTATCTAACGGATTGAAATGGAGCATGTGGCATAGAGAAATTGGAATCTTTCGACCTAGGGTTTATCAAATTTTTGTGTGCTGACAGTGAGGGAAGAGGGGGTGTCCGATGCCCATCGGATCAAAGTCAGTTCGATAGATGGTTTCTACCATCTAATTCACTTTTAAAATCTGTGCACATCACTTTAATATCCATGCTGTTTGCTTTAATATCTGTGTGTACAGATTTTGAAATTGATCAGATCGAACCGAGTTTGGTCCGATGGGCATCGGACACCCCCCCTCAGTGAAAACGTCGGTATAATTTGTCCGATAATATGTACGGGTTAATTGGATTTGCCTTTCGCGGTTAATGTTCTTTGTGAAAGTATTTCGTGGTAAACGTTTCAAACATGGTAATTTGAGAAGAGTCAGGTAAAACTGTAGTTTGGAGATGTAGTGAAAATTGAGACTAGTCAGTCTATGTAAATTGAGATGCACCTCCATCTCATTTCCTTGTTTGAACAAGTAAAAAAAAAAAAATTCTTTGAAAGATCCATGAGTTATATTTCACAAAATATGAAATACATAATTCAATTCAAGTTACAACATTGTCTCTGAATACCAGTATCTAAAATGTAGAACTGAAAACAGAGGATACATACATCTTATACAGGAGGAATTATGAACTCTAGTCAGGTTCAAATTAGCAAATACTGTCTTCTTTCAAAAAAAAAAAAAGTTGATTCTTTCAAATTACTTTAAAAATATATTGGATGTACATTCAAGCACAAATAAAATTACAATACAGGATTTATAAATCTTATTATTGCACACTATCATAGGAAAAAAAATAATGTGAAAATAAATATTCACTGGAATAAACGGACAATTAAACGGTAAAATGGCCAATTAATCGGAAAAACGGTCAATTAATCGTTTTTATCTGCAAATAGACATCTGTTAAGCGTATTCGTAACGGTTTGGCCGCCGTTAACGATTAAACGGCCGTTAAATCGGCCGTTAACACCGTTTTTTACAACACTGGTGCTGGCAATGAAAACCTCAGTATAATTTGTCCGATAATATGTACGGGTTAATTGGATTTTCCTTTCGCGGTTAATGTTCTTTCTGAAAGTATTTTCGTGGTAAACGTTTCAAACATGGTAATTTGAGAAGAGTCAGATAAAACTGTAGTTTGGAGATGTAGTGAAAATTGAGACGAGTCTATGTAAATTGAGATGCACCTCCATCTCATTTCCTGGTTCTAATAAATAAATTATTTTTTTCTTTGAAATATGAAATACATAATAATTTCAGTTACAACATTGTCTCTGAATACCAGTATCTAAAATGTATAGTAGGCATAATAATTTGTGGAACTCTAGTCAGGTCCAAATTAGCAAATACTGTCTTCTTTCAAAAAAAAAAAAAGTTGATTCAAGTTGATTCTTTCAAATTACTGTAAAAAAAAAATAGTTCGAATGAGTAAATTCAATTGATAATTCCCAATTTTATCTCGATAAACTATTCTGGCATCTCCAGTAATTCCCGCTAATTGATTGTGAATTTTCATATTAAAAATATGATTTAAATTTAAACGGATGAGTTTATAATTAATTTCTTACAAATATATCTAATAATTTGTTTAATTCGCATTTGGATTTCGAAAGATGATCCATCTATGATTCTATGTTATTAGATTAGTATTTGAATCTTGTGGGATTTCAATTTTAATTTGTTATTGATCCGATAAAAAGCTCCTCACTTTTCTAAAAGCAAGATATATATGTAATGTGATTATATTCTATTGTGAATTTCCTTTAATTTTTAAGATAAGAATATATTTTAATAACATAACTATTTGTAGTGATATGCATTAATGATTGTAATATTAGTTTTAGGTATTTATAATATGAGGAGGGATCAAGTTACAACAATTTTGAGTTACAACAAAGTTACAACAACGGTTTTTTTTATTTTCAAAATCCAAATCGTCGATCCAAACTGTTCAACGTGATTATCTAAATAAAATGTGCTTCTAGACCAAATTTTACATTTGTTTTAATTTTTTTACTATTTATTAAGATGGGTACAAAATTCAATAGTCTGAATTTGACTAGTTTTTGTACCCATCTTAATAAATAGTAAAAAAATTAAAAAAAAATGTAAAATTTGATCTGGAAGCACATTTTATTTAGATAATTACGTTGAAGGTTTGGAACGACGATTTGGACTTTGAAAAAGAAAAAATCATTGTTGTAATTTTGTTATAACTCAAAATTATTGTTACTTGATCTCTCCTCTTATAATATTGATGATTATAAAAATTATTTGCTCCTTATATTATCTTTTATTGCAGCACAATTTTTTTATGGTTTAATTCCATAATAAATACTTTTATTATGGTATTGAAGTAGTACTTATTTTATAAAAGGTGGATTTCTACGACGTATGAATTAGTTATTGTCATTGATATCGTATTTTCAATTTGTACTGTTATAAACTTATAATGCCGAATGGTACATTGATTATGTCATGCATACATTTAGTTATTTAAGTATTTTGATATGAAACTTTAAATTTGGGGGGGGGGGTGGTCACGTAGACCCCTTAAAAGCTTCAAAATTACGTATTCCCCCTCTAGAGTTTGAAATTATGTATTCCCCCCTCTAAACTTTAAAAACTCACAAATTTATTCATTTTATTGTTTTTTATATTATAATTTTTAAAATACCCATTTTGCCATTTATTAAAAGCATACAAAGTACATCGAAATCAAATTTGAATATGAAGGGTTCCTCTACCGTCCAATCCGTACGCATCGCATTAAGATTTGTGTGCATCGCTTTAATATTAATGCTGATCTAATATGCACGAATCTTAAAGCATTTTCGATCAGCGCGTATCGCATTAAGATATGTTCATGTCACTTCAATATGTGTGCGTTTTGCATCAAGATTCGTACGATCTTGCATGCACAAATCTAAAAGCAGTTCGAAGAGTAGAGGAATTGTTCATATTCAAATTTGAGTCCGATGGGACTTATATGCTTTTAATAAAGAGTAAAATAGATATTTTATAAATTTAGAATGAGTTTTAATATAAAAGACAATAAAATTGGTAAATTTGTGAATTTTTGAAGTTTAGAGGGGAAAATACGTAATTTCAAATTTTAGAGGGGGGGAATACGTAATTTGAAGTTTTTGAGGGGTACACAAGAAATTCTCCCTTAAATTTAATTCGAATCTGGAGAAAATGACATGGATGACAGACTCACAGATTTTTAGCAGTACAGTGTTTTTGAGTGAAGAAACGGATATGGAATTTTTTTCAAAACAAGTATAAGAAATATAAAAGAAGCTCACAAAACTAGACTATACTAGCTCCCTATCTCTACCAGTAATAAATCGGTGAAAAATTTCCTCGGAAGTAGGAATTTTTCTTTTTGGCGTATAATGTAAATAAAAATGACTGAATTTTCCTTTTCTGCGTTAAACGAAAGGCTAAAAAAACTTCCGTTTTTAAGGTCCAACCAAAATTATGTAGTGGATCTCTAACTGGCATCTCCCTTACAGAAAACAGTGCTTCAATTCAGACACTGTCACACTAGACGTGGTTTCTCAGAATATTCGACAACAATGGGAATGATCGCACTGAAACTGAACTGTAACATTGATTTAACAGTGAACAGCTCAATCTTGTTTCATGTTCAGAGCGTTGCCTTGCTGGGTCTATGTGCCCATGCTCCAGTCTTCTGGTCAGAATATAGAGAACTCCATAAAGGCCCGACTTGCTCAAGCACACTGAACATTCTGGTTTTTTTTTCAAGAGATGCCGGCACTGCACCGAAGTTCACCATTATGAGATAAAAACATTCTAGAAAATACAGATAACAGGCATAATCTACATTATTGCATATCCAGCATTGTATCATAATAGTCTTGCCATGAGAAATGCAATAAATAGGTCACATTTAATTGAAATGAGACAAGTTAGGTTACAAAAATTACAATTCTAGCCTAGTTCAATTGTTTACATTAGTCTGAGGGGCCAATTCTATTTTACCAACAGGTCCTCTCATCTCATACTGGTACAACCAGCCTACTGACAGCATGCCTGGAGTGGTCAAGGGTATTTCTGTCAAAGGGACATACTTCAATAAACCCAAATTCATTGATCCAGTAACATTTGCTCGTTATTCTCAGAGGACAAATCAAACCTATGTTTCTCCTGCTGCCAGCATCCTGCATACAAGTAAATGATGGGTTCAGATGTAAACACAAGTATAATCTCTAGACCACACAGAATACAATACAGTAAATAATTAACATTTTCCTTGCCTACGCCTCTTGCAGAGGTGAAGGCAAGGCATCACTTGGACATCCATAAAAAACACAAAAAGAAGAAGAAGAAGAAACATTTTAACTATGGCCGTGAAATAAAAAAGACATTTACTACTTTCTAAAATTGATTTTTAAAGTATTATTACCATTGGAAACTGTGTATAACTAGTGCAATGGCCATATTCCTGACGCAATCCCGAATAATACTCCCATCCAATTAAATTTGGTGCTTCAGGTTCTTTAAAAAAAATTCAGGATATTAAATACAAAACATATAACATTCTCATAATCATTGCAATGAACTTCAGTGTTTCACCATGGCTTGAAAACTCAGATGAGTCCGAGTCAATTTGACCAAGTCAGATCAGACTCAGATAGAGTCAAGCAAGTTTCACAGAGTTCCACCTAAGCACGAGTGTTTGTCAGAAACTTGCATGATTGGACTGACCTGACCAAGTCGTGGCTAAAAAAAAAAAAAAATTTGACACAAACTTTTACCATAAATTCAAGAAAGTTTTTTTGGAAAATTATGAATTTCCTTTTAATGTTTCAAAAACATGAAAAATGAGAGAGGTAATTGCAAGATTTGATATTCCTAAGAATAGTTTAATTAGAAAATCTAAATCTATTGGATCGGATTCAAGCCACAAATCTGAAACCGATTTGCTTGATGAGTGGTGTTTATATGCTAAATTTGTTAATTTGTTAATTTTATTTAATGCAACGTCAAACGGTTAAAAAAAATAATGAAACATTTAAGCATTAAAATAACCCGTAAACCTTCCTCTTTTGCAACCGCTCGACTTTGTAATGAATAAATTCGAAAATTTACAAATTTGAAATGAAAATGCATCACTCATTGAGTAGATCGGTTTCAATGGTTTAGATTTGTTGTTTGAAGCCCATCTAAAAGATTTTGGAGTAAAGCTCACCAGCCCCCTTGACAAGCTTAAGTACATACTAGCATCTCTTCATATATTACCTACCACATTTTAATAATCTCCACATTTCTAGTGATTAGATTAAGAGGCCTACTATTTTTGCATGATTTGCATTGCAGATCAAACCCAAGTCTAAAACTCAGGTTTAAATGACTAAGATTGTCAAAAATCTGCCCTTTTTTTGTTTTTAATTAACTCAACCAAATTGGTTTACAGCTGGTTCATGTATTTGAAGAGTTCAAAGGACTCAATTAATTCAAAGGTTAATTTGTACTAACAGATTGACCTAATAGTTGTATGCTATTTGAAAACATCTCGACAAATTATGCAGTGTTCCTTGCAAATGACAAACAACCAGAGTTATCGGAGAGCACAATGAATTTATTTAATCCTAATTTTCTGAAAACCCCTAAATAACTGTACCTCACAGATGCTTTGTGATGCTTCGCTTAGAACCCCCTGTACCTTCTCTTTCACTGGTAGCTTTTCTTCCATCTGTATTTTGCGCTTTCTGAACCAAACCATCATTTCTCTCCCTGACCCTTCTACCCCCTATTATCTCTGAAGAAGGTCGTTTTCTAGATGGATTCTGAACATTGCCGGGCACCGGAACCATCTCCAAACCGTCAACTTGCCTACTGAGTGTGTGTAATGTACTATCAACCAATGTAGACAACTGTTCAGAACCAACTGCCTTGGAGGCTATTTCGGTAAACTTGCGACAGAGCTCCCATTTTCGACGTGCCGCAATCAACTTCACATCCTCGACCATGGCCTTGTTTGCTTCGTTGGTCCACCGCTTCAAAATATATTTTTCAGGCAACCGCTTGATGTTCATCGCATCGAGCACCTTCAGTGCATGACAACACAACAATCCAAAACTCTCAAACTTGTAGCAGCTACATGAGATAGTTTCATTGGCAGGGTTCCCAAAAACTTTATAAGACTTGTCAGAGCGATAAGCATCATCCAGATCAGATATTCTGATGGAGTACTTATTTTCTGACAGGCCTTCAATAAGTGCGGCTACAGAGAGTTCATACTCATCCTGAAAGATCTGGAAAGCTCTTGGTGTGTACAACTTGCTTGTTTGGTGGAGAATGGGGGCTTTGACCTTGATTATTGGTTTTTCGTGCGCCAATACAATCTCCTTCTCACGAATTTCATTAACCACCTTCTCAAAATGCTTGAAGAAACCAATGATATTCACATCTGACTTTAGATAGTTGTGCAAAGCCTTATTCAGACTCTCACATGGCTGTGTGTTTCTCATTCCCAGGGTAAAAAGACTCTTAACAAAACAGTAAGCCCATTGTTTCCTGTCATTGTATAGAGAAGCCAACCAAGTGTTTCCATTTGTCTTGATTATGAGATCAGTAAAGGCTGCTTCAAATTCCGCTTCTTGCTCATGCTCGTACAAACAAGCTCTAAATGCATCGATGAGCTCTAAGCCGAGATGTTTGGTTGCAGTCTCCATTATTTGCCACGCACAGAAGACATGCACTGTTCCCGGCATTACATTTCCTATGGCTTGTACCATTGCCAAATCCTGATCAGTAATTATAGTTACAGGTTTCTTTCCTTTGTGTGTTTCCAGAAAGGTATTAAGGAGCCACTCAAAGGATTCCACACTTCTATCGTATAAAAATGCCGCTCCAAATACTACGGCCTCTCTAAAATGGTTCAATCCAACAAACACACCAAAGGGCCTAAATTCCTTATTTCTGCAATACGTTGTGTCAAAGGTAACAACATCACCAAAATGCGCATAGTCGCTCAACATTTTCGAATCCGCCCAAAAAATGCTAACAATTCGGTTCTCGCTATCTAATAGCTCTACATGCAGAAATTCAGGGTTATCCAAATCTTGTCGCTTAAAGTAACTCAACAAACTAACTGCATCCCCGTAAAACATAGCTCCTTGACTCTTACCCCTCAAGTAATTTTTCTCATCTACACAAGTAAAATCAACATTAACGGGTCCATCGGGTTCGGTATCAGAACCCGAACCCTCAGTTACTTCCCCCCTTCTGAGTTCATGATTATGCCCAGAAATAAACTCAACAACATGGTACCTTTGTGTGCCTCTAATCAATTTGATCCCCATGCGAACAGTACAACCAGTTCGTGTCTCAGCTCTGGCATCATTAAAGTCGTATCGTTTATCCTTTTTCCGAAAACCCTCTGAGGAGCAAACAAAAGTTTGTGAAGTAATTTCTCCAGTCCGGCTCCTGTTCGTCCAATGCTTTCTGACATTGAATCCCATCGTACTACCGTAAGCAACCCAGAAATCCCAGGCTTCTTTTGCGGTGTCGAATTCCATGTCCACTCGAGGGATCCAGTTTACTCCCACGCTTAACTCCATGCTATCAACAAATTCAATCCCCCTATTTACTTAGCAAATCCTTATTTGTTTCGAATTGGAAGAGAAAATGGCGCGAGAGATGAATTTTGGAGGAAAAAGGAGGGAGAGAAGAGAAGTGCAGATTTACAAGATTTAGGGTTTGATACCGCGAGGAAAGGAGTTGCTGTGCTTGGGGAAGTAGATGTAGATCAGTAGATGGCAATGAAGAATGCGAGAGATTCATCAGGGTTGGCCCAAAAAGTTTCAACTCGGATCAGACTTTCGTTTCGGATAAGGAAAGGAAAAATGGGCCAAGTGGGCTTTTTGAGCTTAATAAAATTAAAAAAGGTTTCTTGCATAAGCCCATGCCAATCCAACTCTTTCCTCAAGTTATAAGTGTTACGAGGAGAGCAGTTTGAGTCCGATGGGCTCCATAAACGTCGATTCGTTTTAACATCCGTCTGCACAGATATTAAAGCAAATATGCACCAATATTAAAGCAATGTGCATGGATCTTAAAGTGGATCGAACAGTTATAGAGCCCATCAAACTTAATTTGAGTCTGATGAGCATCGGACCCCTGCTCTCTCTATCGAGATAGGAGTAGGTTCAATGCACATCGGACCTACTTTTAGATCCAATTAGCTCTAAAACTGTACAATTAGCATCAAGATCTGTGAGCACGTATTTTAATATAATTCGCACAAATCTTCATGCATATCGGATGGTCATTACACCCATCGAACCAAAGTAGGTCCAATGAGCATCGGACCTACTCTCAATTGGTTTCTACCAGCTTCGTCTGCACGGAGTAGAAATTAATTGTGCTTAAAAATTAAGGAAAAGGATTAACAATGTGTGAATAGAGATCTAAAATCTATAAAATAGTCAAACTTTTGCTAGAGAATATGAGTGTACTCCACGATTGCACTTTTAGATGGCGGCAACTACCCTCTTATCTGATTATCTCATTAATTCATTTCCTCGTTGGAATGTACAAGTTTATTACGTATGGTACGTCAAAAGTAATAAAAAGAATAATATTTGCTGCAAATATTAATTCTTCTTTAAAATTTGCCAAGTATATTAGAAAACTTTAAAGACTAGCTAGGAATATATGTGGATCTCTGTATACCAATATAAATTAAACCCATTATCGCTCCTCAAACAAACAACCCTTAATTACTTCTTCCCCACCCACCAACGCACACACCAACACAAATGCTATGAACACCTCTAAGGCACTCTTTCTTCTTCTCTTGGTCATAGTCATTGTCCAAGTTTCTCTAGCAAGGCCGAAACCGAGTTTCATCCCCGTTGGATCGACGTACCAAATGCAAAGAAATCGGATGTTAAATACAAATTCGAAGATTTTCCATGTGCGGGTTCTGGCAAGAGGAGTCATCCCTTCTTCAGGGCCAAGCCGTCGGGGCAATAAACACACGCATGCCTCCTCGACTCCGTGATTAATAATTAGCAACTCTTATCTTGCTAGGTGGCAGATAGTTAATTAGTTGTTTAACACTATTATTTTATTTATTATATTTTCTATAGGGATAGCAATTAGCAAGGGCTTGATTCTAAATTATATCAGTGTCCATTTAATTAGTTAGTATGAAAACAATTTTCTTTTGGTTTTTCTAGATTATTGTTTGCAGCGCTAGCTTGTCATTTCAATTATGAGCTATATATGTCATTTTTAGTGTTGTAGCTTTTGTGTAAATGGTTAACAAAATGTTGATCGAATTACTTGATATTATTTTGTTTCAAGTATAGTTCTTCAAAATCTCATGCATTTATAATTTATCCCAATTACAGCATAAAAGTTCCCAGGAATTGCATTTGCATCTGAAACTCAATTACTGGCATTTGTACTTGGGCTTATTTCTTCCTCTCTTTTTTCGGAAAACAGTTTTATTGAATTATACTGTCAGTATGAGTTCATTTATGTGATTGTGTGGCAACGAAGATAATTAAACCAAATCTTCTTCTTTTGAAAAAAGATACTGCGTATATTTCCCGCTGATGAAATAGAAATCTGACTTTTCAATGATTTAAGTCAACATTGATTTTATTCTACGTCATGAATTAAGAATGGATATATATCTTGAAAATGATAAAATTTATATTTCCGTAAGATCGACAAAATAATCAATACTTGCACAACATAAACTCTATATTTAATTTATAATGTTCGAAAATGCATTATATTGTTTTTCGAGTAAAATTAGGGTGTTCTTAAGTCCACCAAGATCAGATTGGCTTCAATCGATGAATCCAAACAGTTGAAATCATTCTACCTTACGAGTGATGCATCTACATACGAAAAATTCAAAATGTGAAATTAATTTTGTATATTGTCAATTGGTCAAAAGATGTCCAAAAAATGAATGAATTAAAATTAATTTATAAACTTTCTAATTTTGACAACTTGCCTTTATAGTAATTTTCTTTTTTGAAAGAAGTAGACGATGCCACCGGTTTCTATAATAAGAAACCATAATAGAGTTTATCGGTAGCAGAAGTATCGACTACAAAACAACCTCTTACAAGACTTTATAGTAAATTAATTTGAAACTTTAAAATTTTCACATATAGACGCATCATTTATAAGATTGAAAATTTTTAACAGTTTGAATTTGTCGTTTGAAACAAATTCAGTAAATTTTAGAATTTAGTTCACAAAGAGGCTTGATGAACTTAGGAACACCCTAGTTCTACTCTTGCTTTTCGAGTAGAACCAGGTGAATTATTTAAATTTATTTGAAATTGTTAATAGCAAGGTACAATTAGAGCACAGTGAAAAGAAAGTAAGCATTTGATCCTTCTTCATATACAATATTGCTTCTTGACAGTTTTTTTTTCTTTTAAATACTATTTTTTTATGGAATTTCTTGTGTATCTAGACTTCTTAAAGAGGGTTTGTTTTCAAAATATTTTTACCTATGTCTCATTATTCAACATCATCATCCATTTCATTATATCTCTCACCTTATTATGATGATGAAACGACTCATATTTTCTCGTTATATATTATATAGTAATAGATAACATAAATTTGTATTTCTCCGTAATAATTTTCATACAGTTAATCGTGTTACTTTTTACTATACAGGTATTTACGATTTTAAAATATATTTATTTTTGTACAAAATTTTCTTATGGAAAATTATTTTTTAAAAATTATCATTGTAAAGTATTTATTTTGAAATAGATATTATTATTTAGGAGCAAAATCTAAGAATAATTTTAGTACTTGCATTTGCCATTTAAAACTTCATTTTTTGGTAGAAAAATAAGTAAATTAGAAGTATTTGAAGAAGAAAGACACTGTCCTTTATACTGAAGTTTGTAATTTTAAAATTCAAATGAAAAATATTAAATAGTTAATTGGCTTGACTTCTAATCTTTACTTAAATAACACTAAATTAAGAGAATACAAAAATTGAAAATCTTACTTCTCGTTCAAGAAATTGTTGAATGGACAGAATTATTAAGCGTTTGGTTACATATATATGTTATTAATATGAAATTTTATTTCACTATCTTATAGTATTTATCATTAATTAGATTCTTTGGTATTCGACTATTTATTTATTGAAAAAATTGTGCTCGTGATCGATATTTAAATTAATAGAATTTAGTGATGTCAGTTGGTGCAAGAGATCTTTAAAAAAAAATGTTGCCTATTTCACAAGGCAAGTTATACCAAAATGTGATTCGCATATAACAAAAGTAGTTAAAAAGAAGTTGAAGTCCAATCTTGATAAGATATCAGGAAGAATAACACCGAAATTATAAAGCATAGTAGACCTAGGCTACATTTATATATATATTCATATTGACACCTCTTGAATAGTGATAAAATTATATCTATATTCATTTTTATTTTTTAAATATCTTTCAATTCTATTATTTACTAAAAATATATAGATATTATTAAAAAAAATAACATAGTTAATAATATTTATCTAATTATAATTGTGAATAACATACTTTTTCATAACATATATTATATCATGTCGTATATATCTACTATTGAAATACATATATTTAAAATTTAGAACTATATTCGTATCTACATTTATAACTGTACGAGAATAATATCCGATCCACTTGCACTCCTGCCCATAGCCCACGAATTAAGATCCAGTGAAAGTGACCCAATGTTTGAGTTTTAGTCGGGACTGTTCGATTCGAATCGGTGACCATCTGTATGGAAGTGGAGTGCACATATCCCAAGCGATGAATTCAAATCTCGAAACAATCTTGAGTGATAGATTCGAATCGGACGGTCCCCATTCAAAATCCAAAAATTAGATTACTTTAGACTGTGCTCCGCAAAACCAGTACGGAAAGGAAGGAGAAGCCGTGTGGGTTACCTCGCTACAGTAAAATCTACACTTCAAATTGGAGGTACAAAGTTCAGAATTTATGTACACGATGTTCTCTCACATTCCTTTTGCTACAGTACTTGTGTTCCTTTATTTCCTTCTCCGATCACCTCTTCTGAAGCAAGAGAAAGGAGTAGGTCTGATGCCCATCGGACCTACTTTTAGGTTCAATTAGCTCTAACACTGTATGATTATCATTGAGATTTGTGTGCACGGAAACTGAAAAATACTTGCACAAATTTTAATGAGTTCTCACGAATCTTGATACAGATCCAATGGTCATTTCACATATCGAAAAAGATAGGTCCGATGGGCATCGGACCTATTCTCAATTCCTGAAGCAGATAAACGGCCGTGACCAGACAGCAACTATGAAGAGTTTTCCTTTCTTTTCTTTGATGAAAAAGTTCTCTCTTCTCGAGCACGCCCTCAGATGATTTGAACCCCACAGCCCACAGGTCACATCAAAATCTTTATATTTTTTCGTTTTGAGAAATAATAATCCGACAGAGACTGTCCGGTGCGGTCACATCAAAATCTTAATTACCCCATACATACCAAGAGGCTTGGGAGAAGCTAGGCAGAGAACCGACCCTCAGATGGATCGGAACCGTTGAATATGCATGAAGATTGAGTTTGATCAGACAACGGACGGCATTGATTCGTGTGGCCTAACCCATTTGCGTTCATATGCGGATGAGAAATGGAGATAAGGTTGGCCGCAGGATTCTTTCTACTGGTTGACTGGGCCCTCTTGAAGCCGTCCGATTGTCGGTTTATTTTCGTTTTACCCGAGTCTTCGGGCGTCTGATGCAATGTCTTGGCAAACAGAAAACAACAAACATAAATGATGGTACGACTATCGCCCCTTTAAACGAAAAGGCACCGTCCAAGACTTCACACAGCTGGGGGTGGGGAAACAACAAAAAAAAAAAAACAAAGTTCTCGTGGCTTAATCGTGACTCGTATCAGATTTGTTCGCTAACAGTTTATTTGTTATTGAATTGAGTTGTTAACGAGTTAGCTCATCACTAGCTCAGTTCAAAATTAACGAGTTTAAGTTAGAGTCTATTTGCTCGTCAGTTCACGGGCTAACTCGACTAGTCATCAATTTGTGAATTTATGAATTTGTATGAATTTATGTGTATTTTATATTGTCCAACTTGGTTCAGCTCGCTCCAACTCGATTAAAAAGTTTGTATAATTTATTTTCTTCTTAAAATAAGGTCTAATCAGACTCAGCTCGCGAACTACCTTGGTTCAGCCTTGTAATGATTTCAAATTTAGATTTCAACTCAGACCTCTAAAGTCAACTTAATCATGACTCAGATGAACTTGCTTGTAACAAATTTAAGTTGAACCTAACTCATGACGAACCAGCTCTTTGCCACCCCTACATAACCATGAACCATCCATGAACGAGCATGGTGCGCTCGACATTGTGCCATCAAATTGGAAAAATCAAATGACATTCGTTCGTTTAGAAAAATATACAAATTAATTATGTGACCATGTCCCTCCAATCCAAACTATAATTTGGACCTCCAACTGTGCGTGTACCTCCATGAATTGTACTCCTTTTGATCATTTTAAAAGGTGCATTTGAATTATGCAAGAATTAGTATAAGAATAATAATTTTTAAGTTAGTTATTGAGAATAGTGCTAATGCGAGTAGTTTGAGAATAGTGCAAACTTTGAACTATTCGGATTAGTAAAAATATCGTTTGAATTGTATATTTGAAATAGCAATGGAGATAATGAACAAAATAATAATTAAACTATAACTAATATTATATTACATTTAATATTTAAACTGATATTATATTATATTTAATACTAATCTAATTTTATATTATATTTATTTAATACATTAAATTTTATATTAATATTATATTTATTAATACTAATATAATATATAAATTAATATTAAACTAATATTTTATTTAATACTAATCTAATATTATATATAATACTTATCTAATATTTAAACTAATATTATATTACATTTAACATTTAAACTAATATTATATTATATTTAATATAATATTTTGAATACTAATCTAATTTGATATTATATTTATTTGATACTAATTTAATATTTAAACTAATATTATATTACATTTAATATTTAATATTAATCGAATTAGATATTATATTTATTCAATACTAATATATTATTTAAATTAATATTATATTACCTTTAATATTTAAATCAGTATTTTATTTAATACTAATCAAATATTTTATTTAAAATTATTTTAATATTTAAACTAACTCTAATTGAAAGAAATGAAAACTATTTTTTTATTAATATCACTAATCCTACTAGCTCTATTCTTACTAACCCACCATTTCTATGAGTTAGTAGAATAGAGCTATTCTTGAGCTAACTCAATTTTCTAATTTGTGTTTGGATCACCCATGGTTCAGAATATTGGAGCTAATCCAAGATTAGTCATATTCTTGCGCCATCCAAACGCAACCTAGAAAAATTGGATCATGTTATAATTACCCGAGGTCTAGTAAAACATTACAAACAAATTTTGTTATGATTACATGAGGTTCGGTACAACATTACAAAGAAAACAACTCAAATTATAGAAATATGGAGTCGATATTGTAATTAATACTAATTTTTCTCTTAGATGAACACTACAAAACGGCAACAAAATCTTATGTTCTTATACTAGAAACAAGTTTCTATAATAGAATCGATCAAACTAGAACCCTTTTTTTTGCGACATATCAATATATCATGACAATGATTTATTTTTTGCAATAATTATTCAATCTTAAAATTTTAAAAATCAACTTTAATGGTTACTCTTATTTTACAATGCATGGAGTACTTGTTCACATTAAAAAAATAATATGAAATTTGGAGTTCATTTGATTAATCTTTTAAATAAAAAAAGATTAAAAAACCGAACGAGATTAATAGACGTTATTAACTCACCAACCGTTGATCTTGTATTAAACAAACTCTAAATGCAATAATATTTAACGCATTTGTGCGGCTTATGGCATCTCCATTTCAGTAATTGAAATGAATTTCAAATAGTTGTCAATCACTGTTTAGAAATTAAAGTCTCTAAAATTTCTAAACATTCATATCCCTGAAAATAATTTTAGAGTTTCTAAATAAATCACGTGGCGATTATAAATTATTTAAGCGAATCGTTTGACCAGCATGACAATTAGAAACAGTTTCTTAATAAGAAGTTTTACTGAATAATTTCTAAATAAAAAACAGAGATACATCTTCAAAATTAAATTAGAAATCACCACACGTTAAGTAGAACTATTATATAAGGGTACGTTTGGGTTGTCTCAGAACAGCGCTATTCTTAGAATAGCATCACTATTCTAAATTGGATCCATCCAAACAAGTTTAAGTGCTATTCGGAATAGACCGAATAGCGCTGTTCTGCTGTTCTAGCTCAAAGTAGGAATAGCTCCAACGGATCAAAATAATCTTTCCCATTCTTTTTTTTAATGAACTCACCTACTACCTACAGTAGAAAGAGAGAGAAGCAATGAAGTTTGAGGCAACGAGAAAACCTCAGATCTCCATCGATATAGCTCAAGATTGAGTAAAAGGCTGCCGGTTTCATCTTCTCCTCCTCACGACGAATAAATAGATATCTCGAAACCCCTCTCCTCTCCTCTCCTCTCTCTGGCCGCTCCTCCTCACAGAGCTCGTCACTGCTTTGGTACCGACCGACTCTCGTCAGTGACTAATTAGAGCAATTTCGGGTAAGAAACTGAGCTCCCTTTGTTTGCTTGTTTGTGGTTCCCCAGATCTCGAAGCTGGAAATATGTGATTCCTAAATCATGAAATAGCCCCTCTATTCTAATTGCAGTTTCAATTTATCTCCCCATCTTTAAATATGTCACATTTTTGTGACTTATCATTCCATTTATTAATGATGTGCTTGTTTTTTTTTGTGTTTCTACACGAGATGAGACAGTGGGTTGCTTATTGTTGCTCTTTTTCAACATTATCACATTTTATATTGTATCTTAATATATTAAGTGAAGATGCCATTGCAATCAACCTGAAAATCCGGATGCATTTCATTCCCCTTTTGGTTGTTTAGGAAAAGTCAACTTCACTTGATTCCATTTTGTTGATGTGTTTTCCTGACAGCCTCTATCAGTACTGTGGGAGACCTCTAAACTAATCTAGATGTTAAAAATTGAACTAGGTATCATGTCTCTATATTACAATCAACCTGAAATTGCTCTATATTACATTAGATGTGCTTTTTCTTTAGTCAAGTGATAATTTTAGCAAATTTTGTGTAACTAGATGAACTCTCTTATTATTATTTCTTTGTGATGATTGACTATGATTACTTGTATTGATTGACCGAATCACTACTATTGTCTTGTAATTTGATATATAAGATTGGTACAAGCATGTTGATCATTTGTCCACTTTCAATAATCTCCCTAGCATCATGAATCGAAACCGTAAGTCTATCGGGACAAGCTCCAAAGCAAAGGCAAAGAAAGGGAGTGCTCTAATGGAAGGTGAGGTGGGAACTTCGAAGAGAGGCGATAATTGGGAAATTGATGAGACGCGCGCCTTACTGGATGCATGTGAAGAGGTGCAGATATTGACGCATAAGAGGGACATTAATTTCAAATCAACTCAATGGACGCATATTTATGAGTTATTCAAGGAAAAAGACCGCAAGTCTAGAACTAAGGATCAGGTTGTTAATAGAATCAAAACAATGAGAAGGGAGTTCGGCAATTTCAGAGAATTGGCTAATAAAAGTGGTTGGAGCTGGAATTATGATCTTCATAAACCGATACCACCAGACGACAACACATGGGAGGAATTACTTAAGGTTAGAAAGTGTTATTAATATTAGTCAATATTATTTGGGTTAAAGAACTGTGCTTACTAAAATTTAATTTTGTTTTCTCATTTAATACAGGTTGATAAGCAGAGATGGCAATATTACCATAAAAAAACTTGCCCTTGGTACGAACGAATGCTTGCAATGTGTGGTGGAAAAATGGCCAACGGTAATGCAAGTTACGATGCATTTGGCACAGCCAACAGTGCAACCGGTAGCGAAACCGGAAGTTCAGATGTGCCTGAAACGCCGGTGCATGAGGATTGGGCTGCCCCGCACTTTGATTTCGAGCCATTTTCCTCACTGAGGGATCCCACTGTCGAACAACCCATGTCTCAAAATGATTGCCAAGAAAGCCCTCTCACCATCGATACAATGAGAGTCAGCCAAGCTAGTCGAGACTCAGGATCAGGAAAGAGAAATGGATTTATTAATGAATTAATCATTTCACTTTTATTGTACTTTAATTATTTGTTATTTAGGTATTGTGTTGTTGTAGCTTATTAACTATTTCAGATTTGTTTGAACTATTTTTGTTGTAATGGTTGAACTTTGCTTTCAAACATTGCTACCGATGTAAATGATGACTGAAATATTTTATCAATTGTATTTTCTTACCTAGTTAGCTACTAGTTAGAATAAAATTCTCTTGAATAATATTTTATTTAATTGTATTTTTTTATGCTTCAAATATTTTTTATTTCTCTTGAATGAATTTCTTATTTTTAATTGCTCTTGAGATATTAAATTGGATAAAAAGATGCTATAATTATTTTCAATAAACAATATTTTTTAAAGATTAGAGTTAGTTGGAAAAAAAAAACAACAATTATTATTTTATTCATTCCCTCCAAACTCTATTCCAAATATGCAATCCAAACAACATTTTTGCTATTCCGAATAGCGTTGAGTTACCACTATTCTTACACCATCAAGGTTAGTGCTATTCTTATTCACTATTCTCAAAACAGTAGCTATTCTCACTATTCCAAAGCACATCCAAACGTACCCTAAATATATTACCAATTAGAACTATTATATACTTTTTTGTTTCTGTAGGTCGATGCCTATAGGATCTATTTTAGTTCGATGGATTTAATTACCGTTCAATTTATTTTAAGATTCGTGTACAATATTTTAATTTTGCGCATGTCTGCTTCAATTGTCGTGCACACAAATCTTATGATGAATCGGACAATCATAAAGATCGTTGAAATTAAAAGCTGATCTGATGGACATTAGACCTCCTCCGTTCTCCTTGCCCTGAGATCATTTTTAATTTTCAAGTACTTTGCTGCCTGATAATTTTCAAAGAGTGAGTCTATGGTACTATGCATATCATGATTTAGTCCGTAATACGGTTTAATATTTTCTTTTTCAAAATCTTAATGGTCGATCCGAACCGTTCAACATGATTTCCATATGAATATATACTTGCAGACCGAATTTTATATTTTTTGGAAATTTTTTACTATTTTTTAAGATAGGTAGAAAATCACTGTTTTTGGATGGTCCAGAACTTTCAGATCAAGTTATTTTCTACCTACCTTAAAAAATAGTAAAAAAATTTCAAAAAATATAAAATTCGCTCTGCAAGTACATATTCATATGGAAATCATGTTCAACGGTTCGGATCGACAATTAAGATTTTGAAAAAGAAAATATTGAACCGTATTACGGATCAACCCGTGATATGCATAGTACCATAGACTCACTCATTTTCAAATACTTGTAAGTTGTAACAACATACTAAACGAGAGCTTCTACAGTTGCGGCCTAAATCGGCTTTGAATGGATTTATTGGTTTGGCCCATAACACTTTGACTCAAGTATTAGTAAATCAGATATCTTTTGTGGGCCTTAAGGGTCGAGCAAAATAAGAGTGAATAAGTGAATTAGTCCATCATAATAAAGATTAATATTTTTGTTTTATATATTTTAACAGTTGATCTGAATATTCAACACAATCTCTATACAAATTACTTGTAAACTTAATTTTATATTTTTATTACTATTTTGTTAGATATGTAGAAATTCACTGTTTTTGAATGATTCAAAATGTCCAAATCAAGTGATTTTCTACGTATCTATAAAAACAGTAATTTTGTTTTAAAAAGAAATTAAAATTCGGTTTGTAAATACATATTCATATGGAGATCCATAGTGTGGTTCGGATCAACTGTTAGAACTTTTGAAAAATATATATGAGTCTGTAACGCGAGTCAGTATACACTACGCATAGTACCACAACCTCCCTCAAAAAAAGGGCAGCAGTGCAACTGTTCTATCCAAGTCTGAGTTCTCAGGTTTAGGCACCTATCCAATTAGTACGGATTTTATTAGACAGTTTAAATATAGAGTAACGCTTAGGTGATATGGATAACACAAGATCATCCGTGTTACGGTTTCAAAAACTTATCATATAAACTTCAAACTTCGATCTAAGTAGTTCAATAAATTGATTATATAATGAACTTGTAGAATGCCAATTTTTACTATTTTTGAAAAACTTTTATTATTTTTTATCATTTATAAAAATAGCAAAAAATAACTTAAAAATAAAAGAAAATATATTAATTAACCTTTTAATCGGAGCATGCATTTTATAAAAAAAATCACTTTAAATCAGTAAACAATAGGGAAATGTAATTTAATTTCAATGATTTAGTTCACTAAAAATCCAACAACTTAATATAGTTTATTGATATTGCCACTGAACTTCAATTGGAGTTTGAATTTACAGAAGTGTTGAAAAAAAATCAATGGATAGATTGTAGTGGAAAAGAAAAACGATCTGTTCAGAGCTCATTTTAGTTTTTGAAAGTGACTATGTATCCTCTAAGATATCTCATATTTTGCGTGACCGATGTGTCCGGTGCCTATTCGGGGCACTGTAGGGGGCTAGTATTATTTGAGCTTTGAGATTCGTGCAGAACGTATTTGAACAAGTCACGCAAATTTGAGATATCTCAGAGGATGCGGGCGCAAGGGACCAACCAACCAATATTATTTGAGCTTTGAGATTCGTGCATAACGTATTTGAAGCGGTTGAGATTTTTCAAAAAGTCATGCAAAATATGAGATATCTCAGAGGATACGAATTCGTCTTCAGTTCGTGCAAAGAAATGCGCACAGACAAGGAGACTGGATAGAGAAATTTTTCCGTTATGTCGGTACTTTTTCTCATAAAATATTGTTGTTTTTCACGTAATTTATAAATGTCAATTTAGCATTGTCAAATCTTCTCAGATAAGAATTGCTTCACGAGAATTCCTCCTTTGAGAGAAAGTGTAGATTAATTTAATATTTTTCTACAAATAATCATATTTTATGTAGATTGTCAAGTAGAAAATGGATGGGCCAAGTTTATTTAGAATATATTACGTAATGGAATCCGTACGAGTAAAGTGGTAATGATAATACATATCAGAAATTCAGATGGTTAGCTTTTATTTTTAGTAAAATGCTGCATACGCATGCCGTGTTTTAAGTTTTAGTTCACTTCTTTTTCTTTCGCGATAAAAAAAGAAAAGTCGTTGGACAGTAACGCTTAACGGTCTTTGAACACTTCACGGTCAAGGCCACAAATGCAACGAATTAAGTCCAATTACCATTTTACCCTTTTACCGCTTCACATTAGATTAACGGTCACCCGTTTTTTTTTTCTGTTGTAGCGTCTGCGTCTCTCAACGAATTTCGTTTAGACAAATAAAAAGAACGCTAAACCAAGGGGAGAGCGAACGGAAAATAAATCTGCTGCAATTCTGCAATTCTGAATTCAGTGAATAGTGTTTCGAAATTCCTGCAATCTCAAATATGTAATTTTTTTTTTCAAAAATACATCTCGAAATAATTCAACAGTCGAATTCAGATTGTAATAATTTTAGAATCACTGTTCACTTGTTTCTAATTACAGCAGATTCAGATCCAAGTAAATGGGTGGTCTGACCAATTACACTTTCCTTGTAGTTTGTGTTAAATTTTGCTTTA
>CAXKVW010001612.1:0-27377 GCA_964058825.1 Carex arenaria
GGGAAAAAGCAATAAAAAAAAATAGAATGGACCGATTAGAATAGGTTAAAAAACAATAAAAAAAAAAATTCTTTGTGCCGAATTGGGAATTCGGCACAGAGCGAATTGGGAATTCAAAAAATATGTGGCCGAGTACTCAATTCGGCACAAAGAAAAAAAAAAAAAAAAGTTGGGCCGAGTTCCCATCTCTGTACAGTCATAAAAAAATAATTACACCAAATCACACTGATTTTGGTAATAAAATTGAAAATATTATGAGACCGAGATAACATTTCGGCACACAAAAAAAATGGTTTGGGCCAAATTCCTATCTCGGTACTTATGATTTTTGTAAAAACTAAAACTATCAGGTTGGTTTGTTAATTTTCTTCTTTCTATTTATGGTTTATAAAAAAAAAATCCAATAATTTGCTCTATCCGTCTTTATTAACATAATCTATTTCAATACTATCAGAACTAAAAGAAAAGACAGCATGACATTGTGACATTGCATACTTGTGTGGATAAAATGGGAGCAAGATAACAGGTCTCTGGTACCCTCTTCCTACTTTTCGTTTTTAAAATTTACCATAGTAATTTTTTGTCTTACATATATGGGGCATTTGTTCCTGGAATCTAGTGGAATGCGCAGATAATGTTACTGGAAGAAGAAAATATAAAATAGCCTGAGCAATGTAGCTTTAGCATCCTTTTTTAGGAATTTTTATTCGTCTATCCCCGTTTTCAAAAACTTTTGACGACATATTCTTAACAAAAGAAAACAACAGCATTTTACCTAAAAAATAAATAAAAAGAAAACAACAACATTATGTCGAACACATTCATTCACATTTAATTATTTTTGAACTAAGATAATTAAAAGCACATGGGTGGATTTGGATGAAAAAAGCTAATTTTAATTTTAAAAATAGTAGTTAATTTAATATTTTGTAAGATTAGTAGAATAGTGAAAAATTTACAAAAGACAAATAAAAAATAAAGACTATTCGTAAATTCAAACACACTCAAACGTAGAATAGTAATTCGGACTTCAAAATAAAATTAATCTAAATTAGTGGAGTCCGAATCTGCTGAAATTCTGGGTCATAACAGTGATCCTGGAATTCCTGAAATTCATGATCCAGCCATTGAATTGTTTTGAGATGCGTGCACATAAAAAGCAGCTATTTTGAGATGCGTGCATAGAAAAATTTGGACGGCTGAATCGTGAATTTCAGAAATTTCAGAAATTTCAGAATTACTGTTTATGCATTTTGAATTTCAGCAGATTTGAAATCAAATTAGTGACTATTCTTCATCCATCCAAATAAACTCCAACTATCTTTTTAGGCAAATGCAATTATTGAAAAACGTAAATTTTTTGATGAAATGTCCCCATCGAGTGATATCCGAAACTCTCGCCGTGATCCTCAATATATGATGACATTGACTTCAATTCTTTTTTTTTTTTTTGAGTGACATTGACTTCAATTCTAACCTATTTAATTGATACGTATACGTATTATTGCTGATAACGATGTACATATATATGTTACATGTTTTAATTGCGGTTGCATCAGTACCAAAATTGATAGACTAACAGTAGCATCCTTTTCGGAGGAATTTTTATTCGTCTATCCTTCAGGTGAAAAAGGAGTGGATAATATTCAATCCATATTTAAAAAATTGATATGAATATTCAATATTCTAATAATTTCATGAATACAATATACCATATAGTTATATATATTACGAAAAATATATATTATTAATCATTACAATTAGACAAATAATATGAACTTGGTATATGTATAAGAGTGGGGTTAAAATGTCCTATTGGTTTTGTGTTCCACTATGTTCTAACATCATGATATCTATTTTAAAAGTTAAAATAGTTGATCTGAACTGCTCAATATGATATTTATATTAAAATGTGATTTGATACAAAATTTTATATTTTTTAAATAGATACAAAATCACTGTTTATAAGAAAATAGTGACTTTGTACCTCTCTAGACAATTAGTAAAAGAATTCTAAAATTCTAAAATTTATTATCCAAGAACATTTTAGTATAAAGATCATCTTGAACAGTTCGGAATGATTATTTAAATTTTAAAAATAAAGATAATGATAATGGGACACAAAACTAATAGAACATTTTAACCCTAATCCTTTTTAATAATTTTTTTTTTTGAAAATCTTCACAGAAGCTGTAAAGTTGTGAGGGGGAATCGAACTCTCAACCTTTAGGTACAACAGTCCTAGAACTTTTTTCTAGCCAACTGTGCTACCTGCCCTTTTACCTTTTTAATAATATTTATAGAGTGAGTCTATGGTACTATGCATATCACGGGTTGATCCGTAATACGGGTCAATATTTTTGTTTTTAAAATCTTAATGGTTGATCTGAAATGTTCAACATGATCCTCATATAAATATCTACTTGCAGACCGAATTTTATATTAGAAAATCACTTGATCTGAAAATTCTGGACCATCTAAAAACAGTGATTTTCTACTCATCTTAAAAAATAGTAAAAAAATTCTAAAAAATATAAAATTTGTTTTGTAAGTATATATTCATATGAAAATCATTTTAAACGGTTTAGATCGATCGTTAAAATTTTAAAAACAAAAATATTAATCCGTATTAAGAACTAAATCGTGATATGCACAGTACTATATACTCACTCATATTTATATATTGTTGTAATAAATATCCAATCCGTCTCGTACCCTATATGTATTCAAAAAATGAAAAAATTAAAAAGATATAAACAAGATTTTACCACTATCCGTTCATCTGATACCTTTTCGCCTCTAGTCTATTCCCGTTTTCAAAAACTTCTGACAACATATTCTTAACGAAAAAAAGAACAACAACGACAACATTACGTAAACACATTCATTCACAAATTATGTGAATTATATTGAACTAAGATAGTTAATAACACTTAAATATCTTATTAAATGCCGTAGGAGCTGACCGACAGACCGAGCGCATGCATTTTGTGTCATGCGTTTCAGACTCTGTTTTAGTACTTAAAAGGTGCTGTTCGGCTAGAGAGGATTAAGTCTTCTTAAGGCTTAATCTGTTTTCTTTAGCTTTCTTAGTAACTTAATCTTGCCGAACACCGATTCCTTAGCGCGGATTAAGATTACCTCATTTAGCCTCTTTTTGTCTGGATCTTAATCCTCTACCCGAACTTTAAAGCACCCCTATTCCTTCCTTAAGCGCTTAATCCTTCACCCATGGATTAAGACAACCAAACATCGGTTCCTTAGTGCTCCTTAAGCTCTTAATCCTTCACTCTTAATTCTTTGTTGCCGAACGACCCCTAAATTATTTTCATTGTTTTTCAATCGTCTAAATACACGAGTTCAGAATAACTTGTCAAGCCGTTTAATCAGAAAATAATTGGCACAGTCTTGTCAATTTTCTTTTAAGACAAGAAAATTATTATGATACCTTTTTTTTTATTTTTGAAGTGGCATTTTTGTTACAACGCAGCAATAAGCCTCTTTATTATTTTCTGCGAAGAAAGAATATAAGGGTTCGTTCGAATTCTGATTGGACAGTCCAAATCTAAACATAAATATTTTGTTACTCAGAGGATATGGATTCAGTTCAAAGAATTCGTATCAGCTAAGGTAACAGAATATTTATGTTTGGATTCATTCGTCTAAACATAATATGTACGGATATTAAGAGTGTATTTGGATGCAACTCCGGAAATAACAATAATAATGTTAACATAGAATTAGCGTTATTCTATCGTTTGGATGGGTTAGTAAGAAGTAAGAACAACGCTAATCTCAAGAATAGCTATATTTTTAGGGTAATTTGAACGTAAAATAGTGGGCAAAAATAGTTATTAAACTAAAAAAAAGTGCTGATCCCATGCTATTCTTGATGATCCAAACGCTTCCTAAAAGAAACCTGTGTGTTTTATCTCGAATCAGATTGGTCCGAATTCTAATAGACTGTTCAAATTTAAACAAAAATATTCCGTTACCAGATAGAATATGGATTCAGTTTTAAAACTATTTTCTTAGACCAGTGCGATTATTGAAAATGATAAAAAAATTAGTTGAAATGTCACATCGAATGATATATGAGTATGACTCTCGCCGTGATCCTTGGTATATGATGACATTGACTTCAATTCTAACCTATTTTATTGATCCGTATTATTGTTGGTAACAACGTTTATATATATATATGTTACATAATTTACCGATTTTTTTTATTAATAACCCAATTTTTTTTTAATAAAAATAACCTTAGAATAAAAAAATTAAAATTGACCCAACCGGCCCTCAGGAGCGGTCCGAGTCTGCTACAATAATTTTTTTTATTTAGCGGACCGCCTCCTAGGAGTCTGCTACAGTATTTTTTTAAGGATCTTAATATTTACATCCAAAAATAAAAAATAAAAAATAAAAAATGTTCAATTTTATAGCAAACAAAAATATTCAATCTTACCCTATGTTCTCTATTTTTTATATTTTTATTTAAAAATGGAAAATAAAAATTGTTCAATTTTATAGCAAACAAAAATGTTCAATTTTACACTTGTAAATATTTTTTGGACATAGAGATCCTAAAATAATTTAAAATTATTGCAGACTATTCAAAAGAATAATGTGGTACATAAACAAATCATTTTCTTATTTCATTTGAGACAAAACCTCTAATTACAAAAAAAAAACAAGTAGTTTTTATTTTTAGAATTCCAGTTACTATTTTAATACAATATATTGTTGAAAATATTATTTTTATTTTTTTATTCTAGAGCACACAATAAATAATATAATAAATAATTAAGATCCTACACTTGTTATAAATTTTTATTTTGGCCTATGGGATTGGTGAAGAAAATTGAGGATATAGTGTAAGATTGAACATTTTTATTTGATATAAAATTGAACACCTTTTATTTTCTATTTTTAGATGAAAATATCAAGATCTTAAAAAAAATGAGGACATAGTGTGAGATTGAATATTTTTGTTGTGCTATAAAATTGAACACTTTTTATTTCTCATTTTTAAATGAAAATATTAAAAAAAATTGAGGACATAATGTAAGATTGAATATTTTTGTTTGCTATAAAATTGAACGCTTTTCATTTTCAATTTTTAGATGAAAATATTAAAATCTTAAAAGAAAAAAATTGAGAACATAGTGTAATATTGAACATTTTTTTTTGCTATAAAATTAAACAATTTTAATTTCTCATTTTTAGATGACAATATTAAGATCTTAAAAAAATTTTGAGAACATAGTGTAAGATTGAACATTTTTGTTTGCTATAAAATTGAGCACTTTTCATTTTTCATTTTTAAATAAACATATTTGAGGACATAGTGTAAGATTGAATATTTTAGTTTGCTATAAAATTGAACACTTCTCATTTTTCATTTTTAGATGAAAATTTTAAAATCTTAAAAAAATAATTGAGAAAATAGTGTAAGATTGAACATTTTTGTTTGCTTTACAATTGAACATTTTTCATTTTCTATTTTTAAATAAAAATATTAAAATCCTAAAAAAAATTACACTGTAGCGGACCGTACTCGGGGGCTGGTCCGCTAAAAAAAATTGAATCTAAAAAAATAAAAATACTGTAGCAGACCTAGACCACCCCAGTAGGACGGTTGGGTCATTTTTATTTTTTTATTTTAAGTTTTCTTTTTTGGTTATTAATAAAAAAATCAGAATATTTAACTTGCGGTTGCAACACTGCCAAAATTATGATTACACGAATGAAAATAGTAATATTTTAATGGGGCGAATATTCACGTGCATATGAGAATTTTTAGGATCTAAATAATACTTGTAAACTTTTGAGTACTGAATGGCACATTGTGATATTTAAAGATTATATGTGCTAATTTAATAAAAGAAAATTGAAATTTTCTTTGGAAAACTTGTACAATTAAGCTAATTAATGCTATTGTACAATTATTGAACAAAATGTACATGGGCAAGGAGAGTCTGAAATCAATGACATATTTGGCGGTGGATTAAAAACAGAAGCTTCGCCGAGAAAAAAGAAAAAGAAAAAATAACAGGCAACCCCTCTGTAATCTTCTAATAAAAGCGCCTTAGACGGGTGTAAACGGATCAAATATTATTCGATTTTGTCAAAATTCTTAATTATCCAATCTGTATCTTTTAAACTGATTTATTAAATTGCATATACATGAAAATAATTTATTACTTGTATTTTTTTGTTATACTAATAATTTATTAATATTTTTTGTCCCATAGCATTAATATATTAATATATGATCTTTTTGAGAGAGTAGAAATAGATGATGATACGTGCTATCTGAATAGCCCGTATGCTGTGAGAAGATTCAAAGGGTTAAGGTCTCGTCCTATCTCAGTCGATAGGCCGAGGTGTCGGGGAGTCGGCTTCTCTTGAACAGCAAACCGACTAAATCCCGGAATGGGCGAAGGAACTGAGATATTCTACTCTTCCCTATCGATATCTCTCTTAGCGTAGTTTGTGTGGATGGAAAATGCGACCCCCTTCTCAGGGAATCTAAGGCTTTTTATACTCTGATCTCTAACCGTCCATCCGCGGTTCTTTCGGAGAACGTGGAAGCGGTTATGGAGATCATGGGCGCAGTTATCCCACGCGTGATATGGTTATCTCGCCCGGTGCGGTTATCTCGCGTGAGATGGTTATTCCGCCTATAACAGGACTTACACTTTATATGGGCTTGATGTTTTCATACTCTGGGCTGGCCTGCCAACTGCATGGTCCTAGTCCCAAATGTTATTTGTGAAGCCCAGGAAATTTAGGGCCTGTATAACATGGTCCTATCATTAGCCCCCGAAGTCGGAATGCATCATGTCGATGCTTTCGACTTGTACATGTCGGGAGCAGGATAAGTAAAACAGTACACAATAGTTTAATATTATTTCAACATATACATAACTTAGTCAAATAAAATGAAAATTTTGAGACAATGAGTTAACATATGTATCATATTATTCATCGGCTTATCCAATATCTCGGTTCATTACCCGTAATAGGATATGACAGGATTATGTCCATTATATGACTGCCGGTCATCTGACAGAGTGAGATATAGACATAAGTCAGTCATACCCTATTACGAGAAATGGGCATAGCTATTGGATCTTTATGGAAGTCTCCAATGTCGTGTGACAAAGGATTAGTTTCTCCCAATATGGCGAGGATAGGGTAAGATTTAACCATCTCGTTTAGCAATATTGCTCTCGTGCTGTGGTTTTTTGTTTAAAAGGAGGGAATGAAGAGGAAGAAAATTAAGAATTTTTGGTTGTTATCTTTGGATCGGAGTATTTATAGATGAATGGAGTACCTTCATAAATGCAGTTCCTCCAACCGACCAATTAACGTTCTTATTGGAGAACGTGTTATTTACTACACACCGTGGTATTTAGTATATATATATATATATATATATATTTTTAGGATTGTATTGGAGGGATATGTATATATCGAGGCGTTTTTCAATATGTCTCTCTATTTTATGTAACACATGCGAGACACAATATAAAGAGATGGTAAAGAATTATCACCAGCGACATGTCTTAAAATGAAATAACATTCGACATCAATAATAATAAAGGGTCTTATAAACTTAACGACATAAGGTAATAATATAGGGGAACGTCCTGTCTCAGAAGGGATTCCATTACTTCGACATGACAACCGATATGGATCATATTTCAAGGCTCCGATTTGACCATCGGGATTGTCGTACCATCATTGGGACATATTCCCTGGTTGGGGGAAGAAGCGAGGGTCGGGATGCAAAGCTTGTGGAACCAATAAGAGCATTGCCCACATTGAGCCATGATTTGTCTTTCTCCGACCTTGTTGCAAAGAAGACAGAGCGCTGGTATCTCACCAGGGCTCCGCCATCCTTCGGGCACAGGAATTGGTGGAGTTGGAGATGCCGGAGTTAAACGAAGGGCGTCATCTATGAAGTCTCCTATTCGTACCATTTCATGGTCCAGCATGAAGTCGATAGTTTCTTGAGAGAATGTGCGTAGCAGGAGGGTTTGTTGTTCCTGAGTGATAACGCGACGCGTATGGTGCGGGGTTTGCGGTGCAGATTAGGGGTTAGAAGTTTCCCCAATCTCGGATCGCAGGGTCTTCTTTTTGCAGGCTAAACGTTTGAAAGGCATCACAGATTTCTTGAAAAAGAAGACTGAAGTGAGAGAAATGTGTGAATAGAAGAACATAAGGTTGCATTTATAGATGAATGATCAAGATGTACATAAATGCTATTTGCTATTTGCCAACTGTATATTTAATGCTATTATCGGGAAATGTTCCATATAAGGAATGATCGTAAGACTTATGTAATGTATATATGCTGAGAAGTGACGTGAATTGAGATAATAATTAGTCGGGATCACCACAAAACGATTATAGATAAAAATGTCGATATAACATCCAGTGATAACAATAAAGGTCGACATGATAAAAAAATACTAAAATAAACACTAAAATAAATCCTATTTCAATCTAAATAATCAGCTATGTCGTCCTTTCTTGCAGTGCAACCCGGGCATAAGAACTCTGTATATCGTTCATCCCTATAGCTAGCTGGCATTTGTGTTGCAACACATTTGGGATGAAAAGATTCTTCGCATCCATCACATATAAACATTTGGCGAGCCCATCCTCTCTGCCAACAAACAGGACATTTATTCCACTCGAGCGGATCAGGTTTGTTTTCAGATTTGGAGAGTTCGACATGAACGAGTACGACACCAGGTTTAGGAGTTTTGGGTTTGGAGGTGGCATCACTTTTAAAACTAGAAGTACTCATGTCGGAATGAGGGAAAATATGTGGAAACTGTTGAGGCATTTTTGTCGGCCTACTATGTTGGTGTAGACCGGCGCGAACGTCTCTGCAGATACACTCCCTCCTTTGAATAGGTAAGGGGGAAGGAGCTTATTGTTTGATTGTGGGGATTCTTTTTCTTTCGACAGGCGCAAGCCCCTGCCGTTAATTACACTGGGTAGGTACCCAGGAACCTCCGATTAAGGGGCTAGACGAAGTGACGTGATTAGGGTGGGGTATCTAAAGTGCAATCAAGAAGAGAGGGTGATACTGAATCAGAGGGGTAGTCCTGATTCAACCCTCGAGGGGCATACTAACAGTGTATGCCTAGTATTTACTAGGACTTTTGTTTAATTTGGGGTTGCCTAGGATTTCTAGGAATTTTGTTTAGTTTGAGGTTGCCTATTACATGCAAGGACTTTAGCTAGATATATATGTCATGGGCGACACCGGACTACGTGAGTGGGTGTCTGGAACACTTCGACAGCCTACGGGTCGGACTGGCGCAGAGGGTTTGGACAAGAGCGTATCGTATGTCCTTGGTGTATGTAGGGTTTTCCTTCTCTTGGGGTGCCTATTACATGCAAGGGCTTTAGCTGAACTTAGGTATTGTTGGGGTGGCATGGGAGCCTTTGAATTTGGGTGGCATGGAAGCCCTTGGTTTTTGTTGGCATGGAAGCCTTTGAATTTGGATGGCGTGGAAGCCTTTGGTTTTGGTTGGCGTGGAAGCCTTTGGTTTTGGTTGGCGTGGAAGCCTTTGGTTTTGGGTGGCATGGAAGCTTTTGACTTGGGTTGGCATGGAAGCCTTTGGTTTTGGTTTGGCATGAAAGCCTTTGGTTTTGGTTTGGCGTAGAGGCCTTTGACTTGGGTTGGCATAGAAGCATTTAACTTGGGTTGGCATGGAAGCCTTTGATTTGACTTGACTTGAATTTACTTGGACATAATGGGTTTACTTTGTGTTTGGTTTAGGTTTTGTCTTGTTCGGGTTTGAACTTGACTTTTGCTTGGGTTTGATTTGAGTTTGGTTTTATATGATTTCGGGTTGGTCTTGGATTTGACTTGGGTTTGATTGCGGTCGTTCGGTTCGTTTTGAGCTTTATGGCTTATTTGATTTATTTAGTTTATGTTCGGTTTAGGTTTTGCGGTTTTCGAATTTGATATAGGTTTTGGGTCGGTCTTGGGTTTAGTTGTGGTTCTTCGGTTTGCTTTGAGTTTGGTGGCTTATTTGATTTATTCGGTTCATTTGGATATATTTGGCTTAGGTTCTTGTGGTTTTCGAGTTTGATATAGGTTTTGGGTCGGACTTGGGTTTAATCTTGGATTCTTGAGTTTGATTTGAACTTTGTATGAGGTAGTGGTTTGGTTTGAGCATCATATTTAATGTGAATTTGATTTGAATTGGGATAGTCTTTTTGGTTTAAGTCTTCGATATCAACTTGTTTCGAATTTATTTTGGACTTGGATTTCATAGGTACTTGATTTGGATGTGAATCGCTCGGTCGGGCACTTGGCTTGCTCCTAATTTCAATTTGTATGCTTCTTTGGAGAGTACTTAAATGAATCATTGGTTGAAGATAGTCACATTATTTCTTTGATATGCTTTATGAATTCGTCCAAGAATATATGAATTTGTGACTCCCTATTCCATTTTGAATTTGATTAATGCACCACCAATCGCAACAGTGAGGTAAATTTGACCGGTATGTGAATTCATATGCTTAAACTGTTCAAGTTCAACTCATCTTTTTTTTTTTATATCTCCTTTGTATATATCATGGGAATTCACTTGTTCAACTTGTATTCTTTTTTTTTCTTGATTCCTTGTTTAATTCGCACAACATCCGCCCATAACACCTTTCTTCTTCTTCTTTTTTGTCTTGACTCCAACAATCACTTTAATAATATGTTGCTTTTATTTTATATTTTTTTTTTGTTTACATGCATTTGTTATATCAATCGGCTCTCATTTTATTTCAGCAGCATTTTGGTCCTTTTTTTTTATTCATTTGAATATTATTTTTCATGTCTAATTAAGAGGGAATTTCGGCAGCATTTCTGCCTCATTCGCGCTCATCATTAGTATGATTTTGGCATCCTACGCGCACCGAGTGCTTCGGATCCGTTTTTGTTGGCGCTCTACTTCACCGAGTGGTTCGAGCCCTTTGAATCACCCTACCGGCACCCTACGCGCACCGAGTGCTTCGAGTCCAGTAGTAGCGAGTGTTTGTGTGGTTTTGCCCTATCGGCACCCTACGCGCACCGAGTGCTTCGAGTCCGATAGTAACAAGTGCTTGTGTGATTTTGCCCAACCGGCACCCTACGCGCACCGAGTGCTTCGAGTCCGGAAGTAGCGGTGAATTATCTCGAACGTGTTGTGACTTTCGCTTAAAATCAAAATTTTGTTTATAAAGTCTGAGAAAATAAGAGAGATGAAAGAACCGAAGATCAAGTATTCAACTCATGAATAATGCAAAAATCTCTTTTATTTTACCTTTCTTCTTATCAAGAAATTCCGGAGTATATCTTCTCTTTTTTTTGTATTATTTTCTCTCAATCTCACTATCTTTTTTGTTGTTGTTGTGACTTCTATCTCTCTGATTTGACTATAGTTTTGACTTTGTCTCTTAATCTCCTCTTGTATTCTGTGTATTTGTCTGCTTTTTTATAGCACAGGCGAGGGGTCGCTTTTGTTGCCGAAGATCATGCTCCTCTGTTAATTTGGCGCGTCCTTATTATTATATTTAATTTGCAGATACTACGCATATAGATGTAACGTAAGACTGCATTATTCAGCGGTGAGCATGCTTCAATTTATTGGTGTTAACTTGTGTATAATGATAGGCACCGATAATGCCTTCAAAGAATAATCTGTACATTCATCTTTAGATGGTCGATTTAAGTCAATGGAAAATTCATGCTATTGATTGGTTTCCCAAGTATCACCGTTCCATTTATATTCAAACAATGATTGACGTAATTTTTTTTTGCACCGTTATGACGGTGTATTATTTTATCTTTTAATGATTTGAGTAAAAAAAATATTATGCAACGTGTTGACAGGCTGACTATGATTTTATGACATAAATTCGGATTTATAACTTAGATTATATATATATATATATTTAGATGATGATATCAACGTGTATAATTATTCACAACAGTGATAAATGTCATTAATGCATGGATCCGGTTATCAAACTCTATGAACAATTTGTGCATGATTTGTCGCTCATTTTAATTTTTATTGATGGCGTCATTTTAATAGAGAAAATCATAGTTAAAGTCATTAATCTTAAAAGAGTGATTCTGGCAGCATCTGTAGCGCAGGGAATGATTTTGGCAAGTCAAGGATCAATTTCTTTTATTGACAGCAATAAGTGTTGTTAAGGACATTAAACTCAAAATTTGTTGTCAGAGCAGTTTTAGTACAGAGCTTAACGGGTTGAAGATTTTTTTTTGTTAATTAACAGGCTAAAATAAAATTGTAGAAATTAGTATTCAGATGCGGCCCATCTCGATCGAATTGAGCAGGCTCGATTATTCGTCTGATTTAATTAAATTAATGTAAATGAAAGCCTTGCTTCAAAAATGACTGAATTCGCACAAAGAGAAAATTATATATATATATATATATATTTGTTTTATTTCATTTTGTTTTATTTGTATTTTTTTATTTAAGAATGTTATTTACGAGGGTTAAATAAGAGCACATCGCGAGGTGATTTATTTTTCATATGTAACCATCAATCTCGCATATTTTTCATTTTATTTTATTTTTCTTCAATATTTTCTTTTGATGCATTGCTCCAAATCTCCCTTTTTTTTTCTTTGAATGACGGATGTTGTTTTAGACATGTCCCGCAACACTTGAATTGTATGAAGTTGGTTTACTTAAGTGTCACATTTTTAGGGTAAAACAAATGCCCCCCGCTGGACCGAGGCTGAGGCTAATCCGAAGGCTTGGTCCAGCGTACTCTTGCCTTTGGACATTGATCTCTGGAAATTTGCTCTACGGGTTAAGAGACTGAGCTTTATGGTCCTTGTTATCCTCTTAAAGGCTGGGAGTTATGGTCGTCGATGTGTCGACATTTGAGTTTGGAGAAAATGAGTTATTATTCTTGTTGTCTTATGAAGGCTGGGAGTCATGATGCTCGTTGTCTCGTGAACGATGGGTGTCAATGCCTCCTTAAGATTTGTATATATATATTTTTTAAGTAGGGGCATTGGTGCCTGATTCGTGTTTTTTTTTTGTTGCATTTCATTTCCGAAGGTTGTGTGCTTAATCCTTGTTAGCCTTCTGGATGTATGAAGTCTAAGTATTGGATTTGAAGTACGATGTCAGTCACGGTCCGGAGGCTTGCGGTTTTGGGTTCTAAGTTTGAAGTGCTAATCCAACTCGGGTTTTAAGAAAGTGTATATTGTGTCAGGATATGAAGTGTCATGCCAAAGTCTTCTGGCGTATAGAATTATTTTTTTTTTTTTAATTTTGTGGTGTATTTTTTTTTCGGTTTCCAGGTGTTAAGATGGGAATTTTATGCCATATTGTTCTTCAATTTTCTTTCAAATTCTTTGGTTCCTTCTGGGTTTTGATTTGAGTTGGGTTATACACTTCCAACTGCTATGATTTAATTTTGGCTTGAGTTGACTAAGCGCTCAACTGTGTCTAGTCAATTTGAGATACACCATATCAACTAAGTTCTTGAAAGCGTCGAGCTGATGTCAAGGCTGGCGTAGTCACATTGTATTTACCCGACTTGATGTGGTTACGTTTATTTATATCTGATTAAAATTTCAATATAGTCGGATTATACAAGTCCAGCCATGGGTCTTTTATGGCCATGTCTGGCTTCTGTTTTTTTTTTTTTTTTTAATTCTTTCTTCTTTCTTCTTTCTTCTCTCTTCTCTCTTTCTTTCTTCTTTTTTTTTTTTTTTTTCTTCTTTCTTTCTTTTCTTCTTTTTTTCTTTCTTTTTTTTTTTCTTTTTTTTCTTCTTTCTCTCTTTTTTTTTCTTCTTTCTCTCTTTTTTTTCTTTTTTTCTTCTTTCTTTTTTTTTTTTTTTTTTCTTTCATTGAGATGAGGTTCGATCATTTACCATGGTCTATAGTCTCAAGAAGCAATTGGAGAATGTTACACATGGTTGACTGTTTTACTGGTGGAACCAGCATTATGTCATAAGCAACGATAGCTTAGGCAAGTGGAGTCAAAGACAACGAGATTGCAGGATCTATTCTCTCTTGCACGTCAATTTTTTTTAAGTGGTGTTCATTGTACACTGTAAAATGTCTCCTTTGTGGTTGAGTGAGCGGTATAATGTCTTCAGACGGTGTCTCCCATTTGTGATGTAGCGGTGGCATTGCTTCTGAGTGGTGCCCTTTGCATTTTATGTGCTAATGGCATTGTTTTAGAATCAGTGCATCTGTTTGTGATATCAACGGCCTTGATGCAAGGATGAAGCGCCGCGGAGGAAAAATGGCGGGAAACGCCTATGGGACATGTGAATGTATCAACCAGGGAGCGCCACGTGTCTTTTTTGGGAGTCGAGCCGGCTTAGCGTTAGAGTATTCCGAGGGACTATAAATACCCATTGCCCACCACACATTTCTGTCATTCTATTATCGCGTTGCTAGTGAGCAGGAGTGAAGAGAGCAAATAGTCGAAGAAAATCTTGGCGCAGCAAGAGAAGCATCTTCAACCTTCCTCCGAGATCATAATGTCGGGTAACTTTTCTATTGTCTTGTACTTGTATATAATATAAAGTCAGTTCTGCATGTCGTAATCAGTTTTTCGGAGTATGTCGTTAGTTTGTATAAAACATGTAGTAGAAATAGACCTAATCTCCAGTTCCCCAATTTCAAATGCCGTTACGACATACCGGTCTATACTACGACATGCTGGTCTTCTCTTTAAACTGTAATGTTGGTTCTGCATCGCGACATCTAGTTCTGATATGTCGCCGTCATGTTTGTTACTTCATTAGCAGACATGGGGGAACATGAAGCTGGAGTTTCTGATGTCGGTGATACTTCCAAGCCTCCAGGTGTAGGGAAAGGCTTAATGAAGGCCCCGCCGACATCTTCGTCCGAATCTATTCCAAAACGGATGTTGAGGGGAAGGGATGTGGTTCGAGATCAAGAGGAAGAGTCTATCCTTAGAGACATTGGGGATGAAGTGCAGGAGGAAGAAGATAGCGAGAGTAGCGGGGATGGCCAAAGTAATCCGGGTATACCGTTTTATGGTTATGATTCTGACTCTGATGATAGGGAATATGAGGTGTATAGCGGGATTTTCGCAGAATCTCAAGATACCAAACCCAAACTGACTTCGTCCTCCAACATATCCGATGATTTTCTTAAACAATTCGTGTTCGGATATGACGATGAGGAGGATCAAATCCGCATCTCATTGCCCGATATTGATGATAGGGCACATCATCATAGGAAAGGGTCTTGTCTATATACTGTATTCCCTACTTGTGGTCTTCACCTGCCTCTTACCAAATTTGAACGATCTCTTCTCTGTTTATTGGATCTAGCACCTGGGCAACTCACACCGCCGTCATGGTGTCATATTACTAGTTTCCAACAACTTTTTATACAAATCCCGGCATTAAGCAACTGGAAACCGACATTGCCGGTTTTTTGTGAGTTCTATTCTCCTTATTTTGTTTCCGGGGAACATCTCGCATTTCGACAAAAGACCAGTCGGTCCCCAGAATGGGAGGGCCTATTTCATATGGAGGATAACTCCCGTATGAAAAAGGTGCAAGACTGGAAGCTGCGTTGGGTGTATGTCGAGAACCCGCATGAGGTAGATTCCCTGGAACGGGTCAGATCTAAGTGGCGCCCTTTGAAAAAAGGACCCTTGTTAGTCAGGCATTGAGCTAGAGTGAGGGATCTCGTTAGGCGCAGGAAGGGCAATCCTTCTGATGACAAAATCATAAGGACAATCAAAGATTTAGTTCTAAGTCAGTGCTTTTCTGTCATAACGTATTTATTTCATTCAATATCATTGATATCAAGAATGTTTAATACTGACCTCATTGCTCTTGTTACTATTATTGTAGGAAAAGACAAATTCACGGTTGCCCATGACACTACCAAGATCCTTCCGTTTGCCATTACGCATTGCAGGAGGCAAAAGAAGAAGGCTCCTAACGAGACATCCTCTCTCAAAATAACTTCAGAAGGAGCGACATCTAACAATCCTTCCTCGGATCCCGGTAGAGGAAAAGGAAAAGACGGGACTACCATAGGGAAGAGGAAGCCTTCTTCAGAGTTGGAAGGGAAGACAAATGCCAAAAAGGCAAAAGCACTTCAGTCTCAAACTGGTACTGAAGAAAAGAAGAAAAAGAGAAGAAAGAAAGAGGAAGGGGCGATTGAGGGTAATCAGGCAACTATCCCTGAGCCTCAGCTTGAACTTGTCCCTCAGGGCGAGAGCATCCCACCGCCATCACCTCTCGCGGGATCAACCGGGCTTCCGTCTCCTCCTCATTCCTCTGTGTTGGCCCTTACACAGGGAGCAGAAGCTTCGTCTACTCCAAGTGACGACGTCGTTCTGTTGGATGAAGAAGCTTTGGCTGAACAAATTAAGCTAGTCAATCCCGACAAGGATGTCGGCGTGATTTGGAGAAACGAGTTTCCTAAAGGAGATCCCGACGGTTTCGTTGCTCATATTCCCAAACACGGTGTGATGCAAAAGGGGGAAGGTTCCACCTCCGACCGGGCCCAGTATGCTCGAGAGATCTATCGGGCCACTGCTACTCCTCAACAAAAGGCAAGCTTGGCCAATCATCCTGATGTCGTGCTAGGTAACGTAATGAGTGCTCTACACGACATTGGTGTGGCGGTAGGGCATTTTAAGGATGTATATGATGAGGGTAAATTTGGGGTGAACTTTTCTGATGTCGACCCTGGTGCCGTACAAAAGGCGTTGCTGGAGCGAAATTATTTCTTTAAGCAAGCACTGGGATATAAAAAGAAGTGCGAGATGGTAGAGATGGGATCCCAAGCATTGGCATCGCAAGTGGAGGCGATGAAGAAGTGGAAAAAGGTCGATGACCTTAATATAGCGGCTGGCAAGAAGAAAGTATTGGATTTAGAAGCTCGGTTGGAGGCGAAGAACGCCGAGATTACCGAAAAGGATGCTATCCTAGCCGCCCGGGATGCCGACTTGGCCACCAAAAATGCAGAATTGGAGGCCAAGAACGCCGAGATTTCACGGCTTCTTAAAGAAAGTACCGCGAACTTTCTTGGAAGTCGATCATTCAGGTGTGCGGCTTCTCAAGCATCGGTGCAACTGCTGAGATATTCGATATATGAGCAGTTGAAGGATCTCGGTAGGTCTTTTCCGTTTACCCCGGAGCATATCGGATACGCCGCAGTTCCCGAGGAGGAGGCTGGTGTTATGGCATTGAGCGGGTATACTTGGGATCCAGAGCAGGATGTCTTGAAGGGTCCTAAAGGAAAAAAGGTAAACTTTGAGAGGGTGCAGTTGGCTACTGAGGAGAATATCGGGCTTCCACACGTATGGACTGATGTCTCCAGTTGGCCAGCCGACATACCTTTGCCTCCGCCCACTCCAGAAGAGGAGGAAGAAGCAGAAGAAGCAGAGGGGGAAGAAGAAATCGAAGAGGAGACAGACGGTAGTGGAGAAAGGGCAAATCCCGAAAAAGTGCCTTCCCCTACTCCTGGCGCCATTCCGCCTTCTTCTTAAGGTAAACTTTGTTTATTAAAAATTCCCAAAATTACCTGATGGTTTATTAACCGTAGTTATTTCCTGTTCCAAACAGGAATTTCGATTGATGGTGTATGAACGGGCTGTAATGATCTCATCAGTTCCTCGCTTCTGTGTTTTTTTTTTTATGATATTCCTATAGCCCCCGGGATGTGGGGAAAAATTGGAAACAATTTATTTTTAGATTTTAATGTCCCCGAGATGTGGGGTCTAACAGAATGAAGATGTAATATTCGTAGTTCCCCAAGTTGTTGATTAAACAGAAAAATTTGATGAACAAGTTGTACTTAACACTGTTTTGTATTGCAATTTTCTCTTTTGATTGATGTCGTGAAGACTATTTCTTAATGTTTTGTAACGCAACTCATGGATGCTTGTGTTTTGGTTCGTAATGTCTGTCGACATAGTGGCTGGTATTTTCTCATTATTGTAAATTATCGAGATGCCTGTCGCTTATCGGCGTGTGATAGAATTGTTATATCAGCTTATTGCTATCGCAATATGAGTGAGTGGGTCCCTGTCGGGCTTTGTTAATATGTGTGATGTCACCGTGATGACATGTAGATGTTGTGTCAACTATCTACTAATTTTGGAGAATGACGTCGCTGTCGCGACATGAGTACTGGGTGTTGTCACGTATATAAGTCAGGTTAGAAGAATATGGAAATATTATAAGAACATAATATATTAAGCAAGCGAGTTAGTATTGTCCTCGCAACATTACATAATTAATACTTAGAAACAACTAGGATTATATGCAAAACAAAGTTAAACATAAAATTTACGTAAATGGCACGCATTCTATGGGCGTGGCAATGTCATGCCATCACAGTCTTCAAGTTCATAGGCTCCATGCCCTCGTGTCGCAGTGACACGATACGGACCATCCCAATTGGGTTCTAGCTTGTTGACATGCTTTCCAGTAGCCTCTATTTTTCGAAGGACTAGATCTCCTGGCAGGAAACTGCGGGGTGTGACATGTCTGTCAAACGTTCTTTTTACCCTTCGCTGGTATTCCATGACGCGCACTTTCGCTTTGTTCCTTATTTCGGTGATGAGCTCTAAGTCGGTATTTCTTTCTTCCTCATTTGTGGTAGATGAGTAAGTCAACACTCGCAGTGATGGGTCGATCAGTTCTAAAGGTGTAACGGCTTCCATCCCATAAACCAGGGAATACGGAGAATGTTGTGTCGCCTCGCTTTGCGTGGTGCGATATGCCCACAGTATCTCATCTAGCATGTCGGGCCAATTCTTCCTGTTGTCCCGAACCTTCCTCTTCAATCCTTCTAGTATCGTCCTGTTTGTAACTTCTGCCAAGCCGTTACTGGCGGGATGGCTGACCGATGTGAAATTATTTCTCACCCCCAAACGTTCCAAGAAGGCGATAGTAGAAGCGGCATTGAATTGGGTGCCATTATCGGATATGAGTGCATGGGGGAGTCCAAATCGACATATGATGTTGCGCCATATGAATTTCTCTGCAGCCTTTGCTGTGATCGTTGCCAATGGTTCGGCTTCCACCCATTTCGTGAAATATTCTACGGCAACAATAATCCATCTGCGCTGGTGGACTGCTGGAGGGAATGGGCCAACAATGTCGATGCCCCATAAGTCGAACGGCCATGCTCCAGATATCGAGATTTGATTGTACGGCGGGATGTTGCTCAATTTGCTGTGAAATTGACATTTCTCACACCTTTTAACGAGGTCAACGGCATCTTGTTGCATGGTAGGCCAATAAAAACCTGCTCTGAGAACTCGCTTGGCAAGTGTCTTAGCACCCTGGTGACTACCACATATTCCGTCATGGACTTCGTTGAGCATTCTTTGGGCAACATCTTTCCGTATGCACTTCAGCCACGGGCGGAGGTACCCTCTTTTATACAATTGACCGTTGAAGATGGAGTATAATGGTGCTATTTTCTTAAGGCGCCGTGCTTCGAGTTGGCTTTCTGGTAGAGTGCCCATGTTCAGGTAATTCCACATGGACGTGAACCAGGCACCGCTCATGTCGTTAATGGCCATCATCTCGCTAGTAGAATTGTCGAGGCTGGATTCAGGAATATCCATCATAATCACGGGTTTTTCTTTATCGAGATTCCCAGTAGCGCCAAGTTTAGATAGGGCATCGGCCTGGCTATTCTTATTACGAGGTACATGCCGGATGTCAACCTTATGAAACTGTTCTTTCATCAATCGTATCTTGTCGTGATATCTTTTCAATTTGTCATCTATCACACGACATTCATCATTGATCTGCCTGACAGCTAGTTCTGAATCACTGTGCAGAGCTACCTCTTGAGCTCCTACTCCTTTTGCTAATTTTAAACCTGCTATCATGGCTTCATACTCAGCAGTGTTGTTGGTGACGGGAAATTGGAAGTGAAGGGCATAATTCAGAGTTTCTCCTTGTGGTCCCGTCAGTGATACTCCAGCTCCTGCTCCGTGCAACGAGGACGCGCCGTCAACATATAATGTCCACCTCCCTTCGGTTCCAGCTGGTATGCCCGAATATTAGACTATGAAATCGGCAAATATTTGGGACTTTTGTGCACTTTGCGGGTGGAAGGTGATATCGAACTCCGATATCTCGAGGGCCCATGATAATAAACGTCCGGAAGAATCAAAATTTGCAAAGGCCTTCTTCAATGGAACGCCGGTATATACCTTGATGGGATGAGATTGGAAATAAGGTCGGAGTTTCCGTGCTGCCACTATCAGGGCATAGGCTGCCTTTTCGATCTGAGTGTATCGGGTTTTGGCATCTCGAAGTACGTGAGACACAAAATATATTGGCTTTTGATCTCGTCCATCTTCTTTCACAAGGGCCGCACTGACTGCGTGCCCAGTTGTTGCTAAGTACATGACCAAAGTGTCGCCTGCTATAGGCCTGCTCAAGCAAGGAGGGTTGACGAGATACTCCTTAATTTTTTCGAAGGCCGCCGCGCATTCTTCCGTCCATTCAAAGTGTGCTGATTTGCGCATAACCTTGAAAAAGGGGAAACACACATCTCCCGATCGCGCGATGAACCTGTTCAACGCCGCGAGTCGCCCAGTCAGAGATTGTAATTGTTTCAAATTCTTTGGCGGCTTCATGTCGAGGATCGCTTGTGATTTAGAGGGGTGGATTTCGATTCCTCTCATAGATGCCATGAACCCTAAGAATTTTCCGCCTGTTAATCCAAAAAAGCTCTTCTTAGGATTCAGCTTCATATCTGCTTTGTTGAGGGTTGCGAATGTCTCCCTCAAGTCTTCTACATGTCCGTTGTCCGTCATGCTTTTTACCAACAAATCATCAACATATGCTTCGACATTCCTACCAATCTGCTCTTGGAAGACTTTGTTGACCATCCTCTGGAACGTGGCTCCCGCATTTTTTAATCCAAAGGGCATCACGTGGTAGCAGTATAGGCCCGAGTGAGTAGTGAATGTCGTTTTTTCCTCATCATCTGGGAACATCCTGATCTGGTTGTACCCCGAGAAAGCGTCCATGAAGCTGAGGTAAGCATGTCCTGAGGTGGAGTCAACCAATTGGTCAATTTTTGGTAACGGGAAGGGGTCCATCGGACATGCTTTGTTAAGATCTGTGTAATCGATACACATTCTCCAGTCACCATTAGACTTTTTTACCAGCACGGGATTTGCCACCCACTCTGGGCATTCGACATGGCGGATAAACCCGGCCGCTAACAATTTCGTCACCTCCTGGGTTACCGCCTGTTGCCTTTCACCTCCCATATTTCTCTTTTTTTGATGTATGGGCTTGACTCCCGATTTTACATAAAGCTTGTGCTCCGCTAGTGCTCTCGGGATACCTGGCATATCGGCGGCTGTCCAAGCGAACACCGACTGATGTTCTTGGAGAAAGCTGATCAATTCATTCCTTGCCTTCCCCTGAATGGCCTTTCCAATGTTCAGGGTCTTTCCCTCTCCTAAATTAATTTGCTCGACTTCATCTGTTGGTTCGAGGGCTTCCTGAGATGCTGCTTTGTCGGTAGGATCTAGAGCAAGAGGGGTGTCTGGAGGCATGAATCCCGGACTTGATTTTAATGTCGACTTCTCTGATCGCACCTTATCGCCTAAGGTTTCGACATTATTCACGAAACCGTCATGTCCACGAAGTGAGGTAAGGTAGCATTCACGGGCGATTTTTTGTTGTCCAGATTCTTCCCCCACCCCATGGTCTGTGTAAAACTTAATCTTTAGGCAAGGGGATGAAATGACCGCACCAATCTGGTTGAGAGTCCGCCTCCCTAGGATGGCATTGTATCCCGATGGCGCGCTGACCACCAAAAAATCTACCACGACTTCCACCGTTCTTGGGGAGGTGCTGAATGTTACCTTGAGTTGTGTGATGCCATGAGGTCGGAGGGTATCACCTGTAAAGCTCACCAATGGCGATGCAATCTTCTGTAGATCAGCCAGTTCCATCCCCATTTTCTGAAATGCTGACAGATAAAGTATATCGGCGGAACTGCCTGTGTCCACAAGCACTCGTCGAACTCTGTGTTTGCCGATCTTTAGGGTGAGGACGATGGGATCGTCATGTGGTCCTGTGATGTCCCCTAAGTCCTTTTCGGAAAAAGATATAACTTCGTCCGTTCTAGGTCGTTTTTTGTTGGATGAGGCTTCCACATTCAAAACAGCAGGATAAGGCTTCGTACCCTTTCGCATAGGAGTAATTATATCGCTGATCCCTCCGCTTATCACGTGTATCACAGGACTCTGTTGCCGGTGTTCCTGCGGTATGTCAGTTTTCTCTGGCTCTCGGTGTGGAGGGTCCACTTGTCGCTCCCTATTGGAAGCCCTTTTGTAGGGGATGTCCTTCTTGAACTCCCGGTTGCGTCCATTATATTGCCACCTCCATTTCTCATAGAACTCGGGTTTGATGTAATCTGTCAACTTCCCCTGGCGCGCCAGTTTTTCCAGTATATCTTTTAATTGGATACATTCTCCTGTCGAATGTCCTTCAAAACCATGAAACAAACATTTTTTGCTTAGGTCTTTTACCTCGAATATTTCTTTTCGCAGTGGTGACGGCAGATCGAACACGTCCTTCACTATCTGGTACATCTCATATCTGGGTTTGGTAAAGGGTGCATATCGGTCGAACCAAGGCCGATATTCTTCCTGTCCGTCACGTCCCTTGTTCTGAGAACGGTCGGTTTTGCGAGATGAATGTTGTCCTTTCGGATGATTCGCTTTCGGCTGCCATGCTTCGTCCGTTCTTCGTGGGGACCGGGATCTCGGTCTCTTGGGGCTCCTGTTGTCATCCTCCGCGCGGATGTATCCCTCTGCAAACGTTACAAAATTGCGCAGAGTAGTCATCTTTTTCATGTGCGCCTCGTAGCGCAACGTTCCTGGTCCCCCTTTTCGAAGTCCTCTCTTGATGGCCGCTAAGGCGAACTCTTCTTTTAAGTCAGGAATTTTTCGTGAAGCTTCGATGAACCTGTTCACGAAGGTTCCCGTTCGTTCATGAGGTCCTTGTACAATGTCGAGGAGTGTCTCGCAAGTGGCAGGTAGTGGCTTGATGAATGTATATCGCTCGAGAAAAGCCTTAGCGATGTCGGAGAATCTCGCTATGGATCCCTGGGCAATGCCATGTACCAATCCCACGCCTCGCCTGTCAGGCAGGTGGTAAATATACGACACATTATAGCGTCGAATGCTCCTAGAAGACAGAGGCGCTCTTGGAATCTATAAATGAAGTTGTGCGGATCTTGGTTATCCCCGCTTCCCTTAAAGTTCGGAAGGGCGGTGGGATAACGAAAGTCCGTCATAGGTGTGCGATATATGTCGGCTGTTAAAGGACCGTCTTCCACACCCAGCGGTCGGGTTCTGGCATTATTCTCCCTGCTCGTTACCTCGGCCAAACGCGCTTGAATCAATTCCTCCACGCGTGCTAGGCTGACTCCTCTGTGAGGGCTAGGGGAGTTTTTTTCCTGCCTTCTTTCTCGACGGTGGCTGTGGCCCCTTCGTACATGCCGGTCATCGGCTTTTTCGCGTCGAGATGGCGGCCTGTCGCGGCGGGACCTCTTCTCTCGCGTGTATTGTTGCACGGATGCTTCATCTCCGGGACCCTCCTGGGCTTTGTTATTTCTTAACGATTCTTGACGGGGAGATTCGTTTTGATGTGCGATAACATGGCTTTCTCCTTGTCCTTCCTTAGGAGGGTCTTCGGGATGGTTAACCCGATTGCACTGGTCTTCCCCGTGATCCTTGGGATTTCTTCTCTGTTCCTCGTCTGCGCGCCTGGTGCTGACTTGGGCGAACTCGGGATCCAAATTTCTCGGCGAGATTACCTGACCTTGTTCGACAGGGCGTTCCTGTATCCGAGGTTTAGCCGGTATCGTTGCCAGGGGGGCGGTTCGCTGTCCCAAGGGGGGCCTGTTTCCACCAGGGTGTTTTGGAGTGGTAGACATTGGCGGGAAAGAGGGCATGGGAGCTGAATCGTAGTAAAATCTTGGGGCCCCTGGGGTGTACGGTCCATGTAGGGTGTTGTAAGTGAAGGGGGGTCCCGTCGGGGGATAATGGGGGTAAGGGAGGTAAGGATACATTCCCCCAGGATATTGCGGATAAAGCTGTGGCTGTTGAATCAATGTCGATGTGGGCATTCTCCCTATTGTGGCAGATTGTGGTATGCCCACAGGAGCAGATGGTCGCAGGGGAATGGAGTTAGGTAAGGATACTGCAGGGCGAAGTGGTACGCTTGAATTTATCGGGCTGACTCCTGGTGGCTGGGGGAGAGCGGTCGGTGTCGTCTCTCCTGTGGTTCCGGTTGGGTAAGCTATTTGCTCTAAGACAAAGTTGGTTTGGAGGCCCCGACCCGGAGGGGTGATCTCGACACCCAGAGGTGAGGCTGTGTATGTTCGTGCGGGATCCATCTAGTTCCGTCCTTCGTGAGCCTGGGCGGGCCCCACGGTGGTTGATACGTGCTATCTGAATAGCCCGTATGCTGTGAGAAGATTCAAAGGGTTAAGGTCTCGTCCTATCTCGGTCGATAGGCCGAGGTGTCGGGGAGTCGGCTTCTCTTGAACAGCAAACCGACTAAATCCCGGAATGGGCGAAGGAACTGAGATATTCTACTATTCCCTATCGATATCTCTCTTAGCGTAGTTTGTGTGGATGGAAAATGCGGCCCCCTTCTCAGGGAATCTAAGGCTTTTTATACTCTGATCTCTAACCGTCCATCCGCGGTTCTTTCGGAGAACGTGGAAGCGGTTATGGAGATCATGGGCGCAGTTATCCCGCGCGTGATATGGTTATCTCGCCCGGTGCGGTTATCTCGCGTGAGATGGTTATTCCGCCTATAACAGGACTTACACTTTATATGGGCTTGATGTTTTCATACTCTGGGCTGGCCTGCCAACTGCATGGTCCTAGTCCCAAATGTTATTTGTGAAGCCCAGGAAATTTAGGGCCTGTATAACATGGTCCTATCAGATGATGTTGCTAATTAAAAAGAAATTGAAGTTGCATAATCATTGATGCAGCTAGTTCAAATCTCTTTTAGTTTTGTATTCTACATGCTTAAAAAAATATTATTAAATTTGAGTTTATTTGTTATGATGAACGGCATAACACTGTGACATAATTAGATGTCATGGTGATTATTGTTTTGGTAATATGATATATGTTATATAACCAACAAACTTATTACGAAAAATATTAGGTCTAACCTATAATTTTTTTTTAGTTAGATGTTATTTCTTTCTAAGAATGTACATCACTAATTTATTTTAATTATTCAAATTATATCGTATTCGCATTTTTATCTGCCCGAAATCCTATCTGTATTCGTATTTTTATTTAGATGTTATCTCATTTGCTTTTTTTTTAATCTATTTTAGGATATTCGGAAACTAGGCCGCGTTGTAATTGATCCATGGCTGTGTTTAATAAAACTGGAATTGATTTTATTTATTTTTATTAAACGCATGCGTTACCATCGACATCTTTTATATTTTCTTTGAAAATGAACATACAATTTTTTTGTAGAGAAATAGAATTCACGTAACTGCGTTAAGTTTTCTATAAAATGGAACTGATTATAGGAATAAAAAGTTTTTTCATAGTTGTTTTTTTCGTCTTTCAAGTCGCTTGGAAGATCGGAAGAAAGAGCAAAAAAAAAAATGTTCTCTCTCTCTGATCACTACATAGGATTTGTTCTCTGTGTTGATTTTCTCAAACTTCCATTGAAGAGTCAGTTTTTTTATCAGTAACAAATAATAATATTTTTCAAACAATAAAACTATCAACTCTCCTCGATTTTTTTTAAAACAAAACGAATTTTAAATATTTTATCGATACAAGCACCAATGATTTAGTTTTTATAAAAAACAACTTCATTGATCCGTAAGATTGGTGGAGATCGGCGAAGTCGTTTTTTGCAGAATTCAAATTAATAGTACTTGTTTCGTAAAAAAATATTAAATTTAATTCTATATTAAAAAGAAAATCACTCTCTTCTAACGAAAAAACTTGAATATATTTTGATATTCTGACAAATTTCAAAGTATAAAGGCGCATGATTAAGAACTCATATTACCTAAGGTAAATAACTATTTTTGTTTAGATCCGGGGATCGGGCTCTGCTGCTTTTTTTAAGAAAAGCAGAATCCTGCTTTTCCTATCTCAACTATTCAAATTTGTTGAGATTTGTGCATGAAAAAGTTTCTTTATCGAGATTCGCAATTTAAACATTTTGAATGGTTGGGATTGGAAAAGCAGGATCCTGCTTTTCTTATAGAAAAGCAGCAGAGTCGGATCCTAGATCCGGACTGTTGTCCGATCATAATCATGTTAATATTAAGGGCCTGTTCGGCTGCAGCCCGGAAATAGAAATGAGCACAGGAACGGGTGAACAGTAAACAACGTATTACTGTTCACGTGGGAAAAAAAATGAACTGAATTTTTTTTCTCGTGTGAACAGTAACACACGGGATGGCAGTTGAACAGGCCCTAAAAAAGTTTCATACATTCTAACTCGAGCCATATTGGTTCGGATTTTGATCGGACAGAAATATTCTGTTACCTTAAGAGGATACGGACTCCATGACCGATAACTCAGAAATGAAGATGTCATATCCGTAGTTGTCGTTGATCTGAACCTTTCAAATAATCAAATCATTTGAAATATCTTCACGCTAAAAAAAATCCAACACCATTTTAGACAAGAAAGAAATATCTCATAACAAATAAATACTTTTCGATGGTTCAATTTTTTTTTTCCTCTGTGCATTTGAAGATACTTCCATCGAAAGCAAAAAAGAAAGCCTGTATATTAGCTTAGTACCTAGACGACTAGCATGGACTCTGAATTCTGAAACAAATTCAATGAGCGCATCATGACTTGTGAGGTCTCTGATCAAATAAGATGCTCTCATGCTCCGACATTTTTTATAAATCCAGAAGGATACAAATTTATTTATGTAAATCGAATCTGCGCATCGGTTAAATAGCGATTATTGCGTTTCAAGGTAACATTCTTTAGTATTTCATACTTCATAATATTACATATTATAATAGAAGATTAGCAATTAATTTTACAAGTGATATTAAGTTAGTATCTATTTGATCATTTTACAGATTATAATAATCGAAATCAATTTTCAATTGAAACAAAGGATACTAATTTACAAGTGAATACTATATTACTATACTAGACAAAGAACAAGTTAAATGGGACAATTAATATTTGAATATTTTTTGATATAGAAGGAGAGACTAACTTACAAATAGAAACAGTAGCACAGAGTTTCATTTAGCATATCTAGCATAGTTGGCCATGTAGCATCACAAATAGAAAC
>CAXKVW010001613.1:0-29844 GCA_964058825.1 Carex arenaria
GGTAAATTCCTTATTGTGTTATTTTGAGCAAATCAACCTTCAAACGACATGTGCTTTTTTTCTTTTCATTTTGTTTGTATTAATTACCTGATACTAACTTACGAAGGAATGTGGAAGTTTGAGGAACGGATTTATAATTTTCTATATAGTTTAGAGTAAAATGTTCTATGTATATAGTTTAGAATTGACTCTTATTTATTTTCAAAATTCTTGTAATTAATAAGTAATTTTCTATATATAGTTTAGAGTAAATTTATAAGTGTTGTACAATTGACCCTCCATGAAACATGAAAGTGATAGGAAACTCATGTTTGTTAGAAGTTGATAACTGAAGCTCATTCAGAGAGAATTGTGCTTGTGCATTAGATCTGTTGGCATGACACTGAAACACAATACCAACTATCATGATTTTGCAGATAAAATCGAAGTTTTTCACATACAAAATGCGTCCAAAGTGGATAAATATATATCATATTGATACAGTAAATAAAAAATTTAATTAAAAGTATAATTATCTAGATAATATTTACAAATTTATTGCTTAATGATTATATCAAATGTTTTAGGAGTCACTCAAATCTTTTTTAATATGAAGGGCAAATGTTGCTGGAAAGATATAGTCCAAATAGTACGTTGGAAAAAAGATGAATCTACATTAATTGCTTAACAGAGAGAAATTTATGATGTGTATAAAAATAATTTGAAATAATACAAAGAAAAAGAAACAAGTACATTGTATAAATAAAACCTTAATTTTTGAACCGTAGCCAATCTATCATTTATTCGGAATTAAATGTTACTGCAAAAACAATTTTGTTGGAAAACAAGTACATCTTATATATTATATTTCAGTAAATCTTATCATGCAGTTTCAAAATTAGAATTTGAAGGTATATTATAAAATAGGCGATCAATCTTTATTTGAATTTGAAATGTCAAATGTCGCCGGAAAAATAATTCTAGTAAGAAGAAATATTGATGACAGCATCTTCTCTATAATAGACTTCCAAAAGAAAATAACACTATATTTTTGTTAAAAGTATAAAAATTTTAGATAACATTAAAACAATTTTTAACAAGGCACAAAATAATTTTAAGGTCTCAAGCACAACCAAACCTGGTATAGTTTGCTGGTATTTCCTCCCAAGATTGCAACTTGTACAGCAGAAGTCAGCTCACCAGAGGGGTTACTGTAAATTTTTGTAAGATACTGATAGTGTACATTTAGCAGTTAGCACCACAAAAGAATCAGAAAGAGACTTCATACATTCAAAATCAAAGAGGAAAAAGGCATATAAAAAACAAACAGAAACCAAACGATGGACTTGTGGTTGACTCGATCAAAGTTATAAAAGATTCAGAAAACATTCAACATGTATACCCAAGAATAAAGAACCTACAAGAATCAGACTTCCTGTAGGACTGGGTAGAAAATGCACTAGCAATACAAGGCAACTCTGTGTTGTACTGTTGGGCACTCACACCCGCAATAAATGTCCACTGTAAACTACAAAACCTGTATGACCACAGAAGACCCCGGGAACAATAAAAGAACATCGAAGATATTGTTAAATTAAAACTAACAAAAGTAACTTCACTAACACCAACAAGTTATTGTAAATTAAAACTAACAAAAGTAACTTCACTAACACCAACAAGAATCTAAACAACGAACACATACCATATTACAATCAACTTTCAAATTAGAACACAGGAAGAGAAAAAAAAAATGTTAAGCAGTCAAATGTTCTCCTTCTCTACTTCAACATTTACCCCCTTGAAACAACCTAAACAAACACTCCACAAATTTTAATGCGTACAAACATCGATGAGGACAGACCCACGACTGAACTCTAACCCTAGGTTTAGGCCTTCTTGGGGGATTTGGTAGTAGCTTTGGAAGGAGATTTCGACTCCTTTGGAGATTTGGGGGTAGTGGTTTCCTTGCTAGCAGATTTCTTCGGCAAAAGCACAGGGTTTATATTTGGTAGCACCCCACCGTGAGCAATTGTGACGCCTTTTAAAAGCTTTCCTAACTCTTCATCATTTCTGATGGCAAGTAAGACATGGCGAGGTATAATGCGGTTCTTCTTGTTATCACGAGCTGCATTTCCTGCCAACTCCAGTACCTGTCAAGTATTAATGTATTAAATACCTTCAATCTTCAGGAGGATTGTGCAATAAAAACCTTTGCAATGTTGGTATTTACAAGGCTCAGTCCCATGTTTCGGTAATAACACTAGATAAATAAATTCAGTTTTATGTACCCTGATCCAGTAATGTACTTTAAGTCTATAACTAGAATTAGGTTTAAAAATGAGGATTAGTAGAAGTGCAAAAGCATGACCAATTTGGATGCAACTTAAAACTTCATAACTGTATCCCAAATCTAACATTAATTTACATCAAGTCCGAGTCAGTAAATAAATAGAAAATTGAGCAAATTTTGATTAATATCTGGCCAGTTCTGTTATGGTTATGAATCTAATTTGCGGCCTTGTTGCTAGCAACATAAGCTTGATCAATTAAATTGAAGGGGTTAGACAAATTCATCGAGGAAAGTTATATGTTTATATTATTTTATTTTATTTTTAGATGGTTGATTGGTTAAAAGTTTCATAAAGTTTATATTATAATAGTACAATTAACATGCAATGAAACCAACTATGGTTCTATATAACAGAACAATTAGTCTGGAAGGAAAGCTGTAATCATGAATTAACAAAAAATAGTAATATAGTGCCCTTCCATATCTTCTCTGGTATTTGTAATCTCATATATAAAAAAAAAAAGGTATTTGTAATATCTCTCACTACTCCCTATCTTTCTATTGCTAACCCTAACCTTAGCATTCTCCAAAATCTAAATTACCTGACCTATTTACTCACATCCTTAGAACAAAACTAATATAGAGATGCATTAGCATCTTTTAGCTATGAAACTGTGAAACCACAGATCTATTCCCTAATCTCAGTCTCTCTTTTTTTTTCCGCCTGAATAGATGTTACATACAGCACAGTACCGCCAACTGAACATTTAAGCTGTTTCACGAATTTACTAATAAATATACCTCAGCGGCCAGGTACTCCAGCACGGCGGCGAGATACACCGGAGCGCCACTTCCGACACGCTCGCTATAGCGACCCTTTTTAAGGTAACGACCGATACGACCGACAGGGAATTGTAGCCCGGCTTTAACGGATCGGGTCACCGGCTTCTTCTTGGGCCCACCACCTTTCCTCCCTCCGGCTCCTTTCTTCACCTTGGCTCCGTCCATCTCTCTCTCCCTCTCTCTCTCCTATTTCTTTTTTTCCTTTTTTTTTTTAAGAAAAAAAATCTCTCTTCTCTGTGTCTTGGTGTGTTTTTTTAGAGAAGAGGACACGAAGCAGATCGATCGAGAGAGAGAGAGAGTGTTTGTTTTGTGGATCGGGTGGCATTGAGCCGTTGGATCGAGACCGATCCGTGGGGAGAGAGATCAACCAATAAGGTTTAAGCGTGAGAAAACCTTGACGAGTGCACTTGGATCATACCGTACAATATGCACCTAAAATAGTATACAAAATTAATTCAAAAATTTTAATTTTTTGTATGTAAATGCATTATTTGTAAAGTAAACAGATTTTAACTATTCATATTTGTTATTTTTAATAAATTCAATAAATTTTACAGTTGAATTCACAAAAAGACTTGATGAAGTTAAAAACACATTAATTCTACTCTTATTTAAATTGTTACTTTATAATTTGTCTCATTATTTGTAGGACAAATTTTGAAAAATGAAAGATTAATTTTTAATCGTTAAATAATAAAGTTTTTTTATGCAATAAACATCTAGCCAAAGTAGATAAATTCAGATCCCCTCCTAAATTCCAGCTAATATTAATAAAAGAACCTCAAAAAAAAATTCCCATACAATTCATATCCTATCTTGTTCTAATTCAATAATCTAAACATTTCGATAAAAAAAAATCCAAATTTTGTTTTTCAATCAATTGATATTTTGATTCACATTGTAACCCACCTGGAGTTAATAAATATCGCTTTTTGGAACTTATCGGTTTGTTATCAGCTTCTGTTATATTCAAAGGTTTAAATAGCGTTTATCGCGTCATAACGGAATGGTTAAAAAATCAGCGCTATGCCCAAATAGCACCGCTATGGCGTGAAATAGCATGCTATAGCGCTGATAGCGTCATAACTTTTATGGTCAGAAAATACTATAACACGCTATTTAGAACTTTGATTATATTTAATTTTTGCAACCTGTTAATGGCCCCAGACTCGATCTCCTTCCTCAACTCTTCATTTTTCACCTTTTAAACGGTCATTAGTGTTGGACCACTTTCTAGAATGTCTTTAAATTCAAGCTTTAAGTATGAAAATTTCTATACACAACTCTTTAAAATTGTTGATTTCAAGTCCCCCTTGACTCAATCTCCGGTCAAATCTCCTTACTATTGACTCTTGATCAGGACCACCTTCTAATATGGATCTCATTTGAAAGAAAAAATTAAGTACAAGACACTCGTAGTTTAAATTTGTAAGATTCCTCACGGATCATCAAAAATATTAACCAGATAGAATGGAGAGGAAAAAAGTATAAAGAGGGGTGAGTGATAAGAAAAAAAAAGTACAAATAATTTTGGACCAGCCATTAGAATAGAGGGAAAGTGAAGAAAAGTGGAATTTGGAATAAGTTTAAATAACTTACTATTTTGATTGTTTTCGGTTGATGGTGGAATAGTGGAATAGTGGAATAGTGAAAAAATATTTGTAAATTAGCCAACTTTATCTCTTGAAAAATGTTAATTTCTCTATATCACCTTTCCTATGGAATAGAAAGTTGACTTGTAGAAGAATAGAAGTGGATAAAAATTAAAAAAAAAAAATTGACTATAAAAGTTTGAACTCAATTCTATTTTTTCTAGGATCCAGATAACTGTCCCCGCACTCTCATCCCCCCTCTATCCCCACACTAAAAGACAAAAAAGTCCTCACTAAAAGACAAAAAGTCTGGTACTGCGTAGTATTTAACATTTATCTGTAGTGTATTTACAGTGCATCGAACAAGTATTTAACTCTATTTATTGGAGTATTAACTGTCTGTCCAACAGCGAAACAATATCTATCCCCACAAAAAATTAACATATTTGTCACCGCATCCCCGCACTAAAAGACAAAAAAAAAGGTTCCGACATCTGATGGTTTAAATTTCCTGCAGTATTTAACTTCAATCTTTAGTGTATTAATAGTGCATCGAATAAGTATTTAACTCTATTCATTGGAGTATTTAACCGTCCGCGTCCAATAGCGACACAATCTTTGTCCGCAAAAAATGACAAAATAATTTGGTATCGCCCCGCACATCAGTATTTTACTTTAGGAATGTTAGTATTTAACGATATGAACGTTAGTATTTATCTTTAAAGTCAAAAGTATTAATATCTAAAATTATAAATAAGTTGTAGGGATTCTATTTAGCATTCTATATATTAGTATTTAACTTTATACACATCAGTATTTAACTTAAGGAATGCTAGTATTTAACTTTATGAACGTGAGTATTTAACATTATGAAAGTTAGTATTTATCTGATGAAATGACAAAAGAAAAAATATAATATCTATTCAGATTAAGGAAAGAGATCAGATTTAGTTAAGGTAGATAATTAATGTGGGGAATGATGCTAATTATGGTAGTTAATTAATATGGAGAAAGTGCATAGATGGAAATGGAATGTGGGAAGGATGTTAATTAAGGTAATTAATTAATATGGGGAGGGTGTGGGGATAGTGGAGGGATGGAAGTGGGGGATGGAAATAATTATTCTTTTTTCTAATTTTCTAATTCTACTCATTTTTTTTCTTGTTCGACGAGAATAGAACATCTATTCTCGTCTATTCCTCTTTTCCAAACTTATCGAACAAGCCAAAAAAAAAAAGATACGAAAGTCTAAAAAGGAGCAACGAGCTTGAGAACAAACTTTAAATTTTTATAAAATTATAGTACTAGCTAGCTTTCATCATACATTATTAATATCATTATTAATAGTTTTAATTTAAAACTACACAAGTTTTCAACATTTGATAGGATCCTATAATAATACTACATCCCAAACAATATGGGGACGGGTGTTAATGGGTCGGGTCAGGTTCAAATTGACGTTATTTTATTACCTATTTTATATAGATCCGACCCAATCCAAATCCAGTCATTTTTATTTATGCCCACCATTAGATATAATTCGTCAATTATGTTCACCAAAACTAAATTCTATCAAAACTATCCAAACCGGCTATTAAATAGCCGGTTCCTAATTTTTATTAAGAACTGGCTATTAAATCGCCAGTCCTTAATTTTTTATTTTTTTATTTTTTTGAAAAAAAGTTATAATTTATTTATTTTTTTAATAGAGTTTTAGAAATTTTTGATAGGTTTATTTAAAATTGGATAGAAAAAATATATAATTTAGTTTATTAGAATGACTGAAACAAATAATCTGGATCAATATTTTTCAGATCGAATTTTTCGCGGCTGTAAGAAAAATTAAAATATTTCTTTGTCTGTTATTGGAAAAAAATAAAAATGCTTTGAATCTTAGTTATTGATTCCGGTTCAAAAGTCACCTCTAAGTAAATATAGAAAATATTTGAATTCTTCTATTTCAAAAAAATAAAACAAATTTCCGAAACTGTGTCAGAATTTTATATATTATGCACGATTTTTGATGCATAATGCACACTTTTTGATGCGAGAATTATATCAGATTAAAACAATGAACCACTCAGATTCAACACTGTTTGAGTAATGATTATAAAGTTGCGGCAACTTTTCTTAAATTATTTTATATATTATGCATGAGTTTTGATGCACAATGCACGCTTTTTGATGTGAGAATTATATCAGATTAAAACAATGAATGACTCAGATTCAACACTGTTTGAATAATGATTACAAAGCTGCGGCAACTTTCTTAAATTATTTTATATATTATACACGATTTTTGATGCACAATGCAGACTTTTTGATGCGAGAATTATATCAGATTAAAACAACGAACGACTCAGATTCAACACCATTTGAGTAATGCTTACAAAGTTGCGCAACATTTTTCTTAAATTTTTATTTTTTTCAAAAATAGAAATACCATAATATTTTATGTATTTACCTAGAAGTGACTTTTGAACCGGGATCAATAATTTAGATTCAAAGAATTTTTATTTTTTTTCCAATAACACACAAAGAAATATTTTAATTTTTCTTACGGCCATGAAAAACCCGATCTGAAAAATATTGATCCGAGTTATTTGTTTCAGTCCTTCTAATAAACTAAATTATATATCTTTTCTATCCAATTTCAAAGAAACATATCAAAAATTTCTAAAACTTTAATACAAAAATAAATAAATTATAACTTTTTTCAAAAAAAAATCTAAAAATTAAGGACCGGCTATTTAATAGCTGGTTTGGGTAATGTTGATAGAATCTAGTTTTGATGGACATAGTTTGCGAATTATATCTAATGGTGGGCATAAATAAAAATGACGGATCCAAATCTACACAACCCAAGTCACTTAACTTATTATTTATTTTCATTTCTTATTAATTTATGCAATTCTATGTTGATAAAAATATTTATGCAACTTAATCTCAATTCATATATAATTAATCATAATAAGGAGTGATAAACCTTAGTGCTAATTTCATACTAAATTCAACAAAATAAGTGCCCGTTCGGCCGACACAAGGTGTTCGCACATAGGTGTACTCCTAAGTTTCAGTACAGCGAGCTGTACCTTTTAAAACTCGAGTCTACCTCTGGTCAAAACTGCAAGTGCACAGTCTTACCGTTGGTATAGTCGGGTATCGTATCCACAGGGACGGAATAAAACGACAGGACTCTACTTAGATCGACTAAAATTCTAGAAGTAAGAAAAGGTTGATTTGTTGGTTGTTCTAACAATTCTACTGATCAATAACAATACTAAAGTGCTTAAAAGAAGATTAAAAGTTGTTTTCAAATTATAAAAAGGGTTTCCAGGGTTTCAGATTTCGTATCTGTCTGGCCCCAGGGTATACGGCCCGTATAGAATCCTATACGGTCCGTATAGGCCCCTGAGTGAATACTGCAGCTACTGTTTCTGTGTTGGTACTTTTGTCTAGGGTTTCCATCGACCAGATCTAAGTCCTTTACCTCAGCTGTAGCAATTTTGGCTTAGAACCCGATTTACCGGACTCAACTACTCCCCTCTTAGATTCGTTAACCCTCAACTTTCGTAATTTTGGGCTAAGTTATCTAAGTTACTTGTCGGTTTACTAAAGGTATCCAAGGACTTTCGCCTCGAGGAAAGTTTCCCTTTCAGTACTCCTTGGTCCGAAAACCTACCTCATATACTTGGTCTAGTTGGATTGAGTATCATAGACTTGGCTCCTAACAATTAGACGTGCGCATTCATCTAACGGGATGACTAATCAAACTCAAGCAAGCAAAAACCAAGCAATTAAAATACTACACAACAAGATAAAAACTAAGCATTCAACACAAATTCAAGTAGCATACAAGTAAACCAAACGTCAACTACATCTTAACCCTAGAAATAGTAAATTTAGCTACTCATGTTCTCAAAACAAAGCATAATAAAAGTCATGAAAGAGTTCATAGAAAAACAATAGAAAATCCGAAGATCCGTTGCAAAACTTCTTCTTCTTCTTCTCCAAGTTCTTCCTTGTCTCCCAAGCACCAAGAATGGATCCCAGATGCCTCTCAGATCTGGAATGATCCCCCTTAATGCCCGAAATCGCGTATTGAAAGCCTTCCTTTTCAGTCCCCCCAGCTGTCTCTGTTTCCAATTCCAGCCTGGGTTTCCGAAATAGCTTGTACGGTCCGTATAGGATCCTATACGGACCGTATACCCGTGCCTTGTCTTGGAGAATTGTTGCCTCTGATATGGAACCTTCTGTGGTTTTGGGCTGATCTTGTACGGGCCGTATGGAGACCTATACGGACCGTATGGACACCTATACGGACCGTATGGACACCTATACGGGCCGTATGGAGAGGTGTCAGACCCAGAATTTCGCCCGTTTCCTGCAAAACGACAAACAAAACACAGCAGTACCACATTCTAATGATAATTAAGTAAAAAGGTCCATATTTGTAGGCTTTAAAGTACAGGTTTTCGTACAAATTAGGGTCGTAATCTAGGCAAAATAAGGAGGTATCAAATTCCCCCAAGCTTGAACTTTGCTTGTCCTCAAGCAAAAATTCTAACTTAGGTGTGATTCTGGTTATTGGACTTACCTAAATGCAAGTTAAACTACTAAGGAGAAAATTTGCATGATCTTGCGTTTATTAGAAACCTATAAGAGTAATTTTGGATAGTGATTTGGTTTTCCTTTGGTCAATTTTGATTCACCCCACAATTCAATCAATTAAACCTCATATTCAAGAAAGCATTGTTATTTGTAAGAACTAATCAACCAAACGTATCAATAGCTCATTTTTTTCACTAAACCCATGCCCTAATTTGTGGTGATTTGTTTTTCTTTAAGTCCCCCCCAAGCTTGGAACAAGCTTAGGTCAGAAAGTTGTAGACCTCATGTGTTGGTATCATGCAAAATTTACTTTTGATTGTTGCTTTTTGTGACACTTTTATTCTTTATCCTTAGTACAAATTCGGCTAGTTTTAAGTGGTGAACCATATCCAACCGATTTAATTCAAAAGCGCATTTGCGTGCTCTTGGTTCGACCTTTCCATGACATGAGCTCATACTTTTGATGTAAACTCGGCCACTTTATCAGGTGAACTAGCGGAGCAGAGTGTCAAAGACTCATTACCATAAGTACGTCATGACGCCGTAACATAGGTAAGCGGAGTCCTATTTCTTTTCAAAATTTTCAATTAACTCATTTTTCAACTGATTTTGCTAAGATACCATGACTACACACATTCAAAGGTATTCATTCATACCAGTGAATATCTCAATCTTTCTTTTTGTTTTCAAACCCCATTTCCCTATTCAAAAAGGCACAGTTCAGTTTCAAAATGTTTTTCTTGGTACAATTCAATTTTTCAGTTCCACAAAGTCCCAAAACAGTCTATCCTATTTGGTTCTTTCAGTCAAACATGGGGTTATCTCCAATTTCACAAATTCGTCCAAAACACAACCACAAATTTTCCAATTGGCCCTAATTCTCGCAATCACACAAATTTATCTACAAAACACAAGAAATAAAAATAAACATGCATATAACTAAATGCAAACAACTAATCACCCCCCCCAAGCTTAGTCTGAGCATTGTCCTCAATGCTTCAAGACGTAAAAGTAAGATAAAAGCTGGGGTAGTGGAAACAAACCTGATCAGTAGTCAGTAGAGGGGTCAGTGGGGTCTTGTAAAAGGGAGAGGGCGACTGAAGGGACGTGACCCTTCAAATCACGCCTGTTGGTTTTTGTACGGTCCGTATGACAATGTGTGCGGACCGTATGACAATGTGTGCGGACCGTACGACCTCCAGAAACCTGAATTCCTCCTATCTGATCAAAACTAAAATACAAAATGAAAATTGAAAAACTTAGATTAACAAAAATAAAACCTAAATATGCAAAGTAAATAATGTTTTTTTTTATTGAAAAAGCAAAATTAAAAAGTGCTTGGGTTGCCTCCCAAGAAGCGCTCGTTTTAGGTCTTGAGCTCAACCACCTTTTGTCTACGTCTCGACGATCCCACTTTCGTTGTTACCATTGTCGAATGTGCCGAACGGATACATCACTCTTTTCTCAAACGGGTACGACCATCTTTTCTTTTCATCGCACCAAGGGACAAAATGCACAGACCGGACTGCTTGCATACGGCCCGTATGCTGGTATGCACGGGCCATGTACTTGTGACCATCCGCTGGTAAGGTCCTGTGCATGCATGTGGCTGGGTTTGCACCAGTCAGCTTCTCGATCAAGTCCTCAATCACAGTTTGCTGAGTTTTCAAATCCTCCAAGAATCTAGCGGTGTGATTTGGGTCGAGATTAGCTGTGAGAGGCTGGAGTTCATGTTTGGCCTGCTCTGGCTGGACTTGCATACGGGCTGTGTGCATGGGTGTACGGGCCGTGTGCTTGGAATTCGGGTCGTGTGCTGGTTCCACTAGGTTGTTTGTCAACACTTCTGCAGCACATGCCTTCTCTTGAGCATCTTTCTTCTCCTACAATTCAAACAAATAATCAGGGGAATTTTTAGACGACCTACCGTATTGCTCACGGAGTTGTCCTTTAGCCAATTGATCAACCACATCGACCGTGCAGCATGTTTCTGGTTCAGATGGGTACTTCATAGCTTTGTTGAGATTAAACTGAACTTTCTCATCTCCAATCTGCAGGGTCAGAGTCCCCTCCTTCACATCCATCAGTGCCCCTGCTGTTCTGAGGAATGATCGTCCCAATATGATTGGTACTTCCTTGTCCTCTTTCATTTCCATCACCACAAAGTCTACTGGAACAAAGAATTTACCGACTTGAATTGGCACATCTTCGATCACTCCGAGCGGCAAACGAACAGAGGAATCTGCTAGTTGCAAGGTCATGCGTGTGGGTTTAAGCTCACCAATACCGATGCGGTCATAGACTGTACGTGGCATGAGACTCACGCTAGCTCCCAAATCACATAAGGCTTTCTTGATGCTAGCTTTTCCAATTGTGCAAGGTATGGAGAACTTGCCAGGATCATCCAACTTTGGTGGAAGCTCATTCTTCAATATGGCACTACACTGCTCGGTGAGCCTCACTGTCTCCTTTCCCTCCAAGCTTCGCTTGTTTGAGAGGATGTCTTTGAGAAACTTGGCATAAGTTGGGATTTGTGTCAAGGCTTCGGTGAACGGAATGGTGATGTGCAACTGCTTGAGGACTTGAGTGAACTTGGCAAATTGCTCACTGACTCTGTGTTCAGCTAGTCTCTGTGGAAATGGCACAGGTGGTCGGTAGGGCGGTGGTTTCTCGGTCACCTTCTTTTTCTACTTCTCAGCTTCCCTTTGTACGGGCCGTACGAATTTTGTACGGTCCGTATGGTCAATCTTCTCAGTTACAATCTCAGGTTGTACAGGCTCAGGTTGCTCAGAATTCACAAGTGGTGGGATCTGTACGGGCCGTACGGAGTCTGTACGGACCGTATGCTCGATTTCTGGTTCGGCAGGCATTGCTGGTCCTTGGTAATGAGTCCCGCTCCGCAATGTTATTGATTTGACCTCTCCTCTAGGATTGATTTCTGGTTGGCTGGGCAGCCTTCCAGGTTGTGGTTGGCTAGAAGTGGCTAGGTTACTCATTTGCATCTCTATCATCTTGTTTTGAGCAGCTAAACCGGCCAACTGAGCACTAATCTCTTGCATCTGCTCGAACATTATCTGATTCATCTTTCCTTGCTCGTGCATAAAATCGCTCACAGCGGGAGCAATATACGGCTCGGGTGGACCTGATTGAGGTGCATGGTTGTTCGAGTTGTTGAAAGAAGCATTGTTGTAGAAATTGCGGTTGTTGTTGTTGCTGCTAGAAGGGTTGTTGTTGAAGGATGTGGGGTTGTTTTGCTTCCACCTCCAATTCTGTTGCTCAATCGGGTCCTTGGAGTAGGATCGGTTGAAAGGAGGTTTTGGAAAGTAGGATGGCTCATTGTTGAGAGAGTTGACTTGCTCTGGTTCTTCATCCCTTTGCACGAGTGGACAATGCTCATACACGTGCCTCCCGTCTCCACACATAACACAAGATTTCGGTTGTTGATCGCCAAGTGCCTTGACAGTCATCTTATCAAACGCCTTCTGCATAGCATCCAACTTGGCAGTGAGAGCTGTGATCTGATCGACTTCAAGTCGGCCACCTCCAGTTGCTCGAGTGCTTTCTCGGCTTGACCACTGTTGGTTGGTCGCTATGCTCTCAATCAAGTTGATTGCATCGGTAGTCTCTCGGTCTAGGAGAGCTCCACCTGCAACTGCATCAACAGAAGTACAAGAACTATCAGTCAAACCAGCGTAAAAAGACTGAATAAGTAACCAATCGGGAATACCATGATGTGGACAAGAGTATTGCAATTCCCTAAATCGTTCCCATGCCTCATTTAACATTTTATCAGACCTTTGTTTGAAACTGGTCAGTTGGGTCCTAACCTTGGCAGTTCTTTTGTGAGGGAAAAATCTGGTCAAGAACAGTTTGGACAGTTCCCTCCAAGTGGTAATTGAATCCCTTGGTAATGACCCTAACCATTTCTTTGCCTTATCCCTAAGAGTGAAAGGAAATAAAGCAAGTCTAATATAATCATTTGTTGTGCCATTGATTTTAATGGTTGTACAACACTCGAGAAAAGTCTGAACATGGGCATGTGGATCTTCGTGATCCATGCCATGGAACGTGTTCTGCTGAACGATGTTGACAACGCCCGGATTGAAGTTGGGTTGGTTGCCGACAATCCTCGGCAGTCGGATTGCTCCTCTAACATCTCCAGCTCTTGGGACATTGAACTCTCGCAATGTTCTTGGCACAAAGTCTGCCCCTTCATCATCGGAGAGTTGCTCATTGTTCGGCGGATCATCTCCATTTTGACTCATGGTGCCTGTTTCTGGATCTGCCTCTCTGTTGTTGGTTTGTACGGTCCGTATAAGCCTTGTACGGGCCGTACGCAGAGGTGACAGATGCGGTGGTGCTGGAACAACTGTATTGGAAGTTTGCCCCTTGCTTCTTAGATCGTAGTGGTTCTTGGGCTGTGAATTTTCCAGTATGTTCCTGAAAAGATGAAAAAAATAAAAAATTAAAATCTAGAATCAAGCAAAAATAAGAAAAAGTCTAGTAATTTTAGTTGCCGTCCCCGGCAACGGCGCCAAAAAACTTGTTCGCACACAGGTGTACTCCTAAGTTTCAGTACAGCGAGCTGTACCTTTTAAAACTCGAGTCTACCTCTGGTCAAAACTGCAAGTGCACAGTCTTACCGTTGGTATAGTCGGGTATCGTATCCACAGGGACGGAATAAAACGACAGGACTCTACTTAGATCGACTAAAATTCTAGAAGTAAGAAAAGGTTGATTTGTTGGTTGTTCTAACAATTCTACTGATCAATAACAATACTAAAGTGCTTAAAAGAAGATTAAAAGTTGTTTTCAAATTATAAAAAGGGTTTCCAGGGTTTCAGATTTCGTATCTGTCTGGCCCCAGGGTATACGGCCCGTATAGAATCCTATACGGTCCGTATAGGCCCCTGAGTGAATACTGCAGCTACTGTTTCTGTGTTGGTACTTTTGTCTAGGGTTTCCATCGACCAGATCTAAGTCCTTTACCTCAGCTGTCGCAATTTTGGCTTAGAACCCGATTTACCGGACTCAACTACTCCCCTTTTAGATTCGTTAACCCTCAACTTTCGTAATTTTGGGCTAAGTTATCTAAGTTACTTGTCGGTTTACTAAAGGTATCCAAGGACTTTCGCCTCGAGGAAAGTTTCCCTTTCAGTACTCCTTGGTCCGAAAACCTACCTCATATACTTGGTCTAGTTGGATTGAGTATCATAGACTTAGCTCCTAACAATTAGACGTGCGCATTCATCTAACGGGATGACTAATCAAACTCAAGCAAGCAAAAACCAAGCAATTAAAATACTACACAACAAGATAAAAACTAAGCATTCAACACAAATTCAAGTAGCATACAAGTAAACCAAACGTCAACTACATCTTAACCCTAGAAACAGTAAATTTAGCTACTCATGTTCTCAAAACAAAGCATAATAAAAGTCATGAAAGAGTTCATAGAAAAACAATAGAAAATCCGAAGATCCGTTGCAAAACTTCTTCTTCTTCTTCTCCAAGTTCTTCCTTGTCTCCCAAGCACCAAGAATGGATCCCAGATGCCTCTCAGATCTGGAATGATCCCCCTTAATGCCCGAAATCGCGTATTGAAAGCCTTCCTTTTCAGTCCCCCCAGCTGTCTCTGTTTCCAATTCCAGCCTGGGTTTCCGAAATAGCTTGTACGGTCCGTATAGGATCCTATACGGACCGTATACCCGTGCCTTGTCTTGGAGAATTGTTGCCTCTGATATGGAACCTTCTGTGGTTTTGGGCTGATCTTGTACGGGCCGTATGGAGACCTATACGGACCGTATGGACACCTATACGGGCCGTATGGACACCTATACGGGCCGTATGGAGAGGTGTCAGACCCAGAATTTCGCCCGTTTCCTGCAAAACGACAAACAAAACACAGCAGTACCACATTCTAATGATAATTAAGTAAAAAGGTCAATATTTGTAGGCTTTAAAGTACAGGTTTTAGTACAAATTAGGGTCGTAATCTAGGCAAAATAAGGAGGTATCACAAGGGATTGGGCATGAGTGCAGGAATTGAATTGAAAAGTACTGTTCACGTGGGAAAAAAAATTCAGTAAGGGCGTGTTCGGCAGCTCCACTGTTCCCACAAGAAAAAAAATTCAGTTCGACTGAATTTTTTTTCCACGTGAACAGTAATTTTTAGTTTAATTTCTGTGCCCATGCCCATTCCCAATGGCCCGCCGAATATGCCCAAATTTTTTTTCCCACGTGAACAGTGAAGCGGCCGAACAGGTCCTAAACAAAAAAGGAGTTGGATCGGGTAAGACGAGTTAAAATTTTCTATACCAGTGTCCTAACTCATTTAGTCATTCGAGAAGTTATGATCGAATTAGATTAAGTCGGGTCGAAAATTGATGCTCCTAAGGGTAAAAAATTAGAGTATCCTAATAAGAGAGAAAAAACATGAATACAATGGACAAAACTCTGGTGTATTGAACATTTCAAACTTTTCAATTTTTACCTGTTAGATTTTTTTTAATGACTTGGTAACGCTACCAAGTTAAACAGAAAAGTAAAATTATTTGTAACTCCCTCCTACTGATCTACGAATTCATATGCAGTGCATTACTTGAAAAGAGAATCTTTTACAATTAGTGGATCAGGACCGTTTTTTTTAGCTTGGCACGAATCTCAAAGCCCAATAAAACTGTCTTCTATTTCCCCCCGAATCTCAAATTGGTTGAGATGTAATCTCAAACTGTAAAGTGAGGCCTATCCTCTTCAGTACCTGGGAGGATATTGATCCCTGATCTACAAACACTCAAATTACAACAGAAATTGAACTTCTTCTCACATCCTTTTCACTTGCTATGTTTCCCTTGTAATACCTGAGCCATAACTATGTTTCTTTTATGACTTTCCCCGCTAGCCGCTGTGGTGGCATTCTTTTCCCTCTAAAGATATACTCGTTTCGCAGCTTCCAAATTCCCCATAGCACGCTCATAAACCGAGTTGCCCACATCCTCCTACTTTCTTGTGAGTAGAGCCTGTATTGAAACCATGACCTATCTCAAGTTACCAGTATCGTATCAGACTTGTAATGAGATGTCCCATACAATCCCAAACTTGACTCGCATACTGACATCGGATAAAAACATGGAAGATCGTCTTCGATGAGCACTCAGAACACATAGCACACTCAGTTTCAACATATATACCCCTTCTGTGCATATTGTTATGTGTTAGCACTCGGTTATGGAGTAAGAGAAAGATTAAAAAAAAAAATTGACCTTTAGAGGAGGAAAACTACGCCACAAGTCATTAATGTACCGCCATCAGTGGCGTAGCTAGAATTTTCATCAGGGGTAGGCAAAAAAATATTAATATTAATATTATTTATTTATTTTAATATCCAATTTTTATTAAAATCTAAAATTATTTATACAACTGAAGTCTGAAGGTCCATTTTATTTCCAGTCAATTCGGTAATCAACTCATGCACATGTTGCATGTGTTTTTGTAGATTTTCTTTATATTAAATAGAGTCAGTTGTTTGAAAAAAATATATATATTGAAAATTAAAATTTGTTATTTTTGGACTAATATTTGTTATCATTTTTAAAAATGATATAATAAATTTTTATCTAATCACTATATTATAGCTTGGACATATAATGCAACATTAAATCTTGGTTTTCAAAAAATTTCAGACATCTACAACACACTGCTTTTTTAAAATCTCTCTCTGAACCCACCAATACATTAATCCCCAGCAAGTCCACGCCAATTTTGTAGAAGTGCGGCTCATTTATTAATTTAACTCCTGCTCACACCTCTTTCTTTAAAGTTAAGTTTAATTTTGGACAATAAAGTTCCGGCCCATTATAAAGAATTTGGTCCATTTCTTTGGAAAGAAATTAAAGGTTTATATCGTGGGCCCATTGTTCATATCTTTCTTCTCCATTTTTGCATCCCCTTTTGTTCTATTTCCGAAACCTGTGACGAAAACTCAATCAAATTTTCAGCAAATATGACGATTTTAACAAAGGATGAGGCTTAGTCAGGCAGGGGTAGGCAAACATATATTCAAGGGTAGGCAAAACTCATATCTAAGCTAACTATTATGAAGTTTTTCAAAATCCAGGGGTAGGCAAATGCCTACCCCTGGGTGGTTGTAGCTCCGCCACTGACCGCCATCACCCCTTACCAGTCACCAACTGCAATTTATTATAAAAAGCAGTTGAGTAAATTCCATCAGTACTCCATCTCCAAACCAGTATATCTTGTTGTTCATTAAACTCCGGTATGTAATATATGTACCAGTATTGGTATTACCACATGCCATTTTACAATCATGTCCCTTAAGGAGATAGTTTGTTGCCTGGGCCTTGGGCTCGAATTTTTTCATCTGTCTAATCGGGAGCCCACCTCAGAAATCATACCAGTATAAAACCGACTGGCCATCACCCACTGACCACAAAACACTCCATTGAAATAACATATTGATTATTATCAGTTGATTCCAAAAAAATGAGTCATTACATATCCATACCAAGGGGCCTAGACTTCTTGTTTTCAACCCCCTCGATTTCCTTGCAACATCGGACCAATGACAATCCTTGTCACAGTGTACCTTCCACCACCACCTTCAATCATAGCAACACAACGAATTCACCTTGTAGAGTGGTTCAAAGGCATAAACAAACTCTTATCAAAATTGATATGCAACTCAGACACATTAGCAAACAATCTAAGTATCAATTTTAGGGTAATCATCAGCGTTGTAAGGTCAACCTTTGCAACAATAGCAGTGTCATCCGCATATTGGAATGAGAGAATCAGATCTTGGATTTTATGAGAGATTTGAGTTAATTGCTAGATATCCCTTTGAGTGCTCAAGCATCTTTTGTAACACATCAACACCAATGATAAATTACAAAGGTGAAAGATGATCACCTTGTCGAAGATTGTTGTTATGTTATTTTGTTATAATAAAATATTCAGAAACTGCAGTTATTTTTTAAGGCTATTATTGTTAGAACTTCTTCAATTTTCCGAAAAAATTAAGGACCAGTTTGTTAAGTTGTCTTTAAATTTATCCTACATTCTTTTTTTTTTCTTTTTTTAAAACAAAATAACCCTAGATATTTGATGGCCCTTCTCTTTTGTTGTTTGCTTTCAACGCATGCATATGAACTTCCATTTTTCTCGAATAGGAGAAAAAAACATGTGATCAGTTTTATATATTCCTTTTTGACGATGCTAGTTTTATCCCATTTCTCAAAGCCCGTGATCAAAGGCAACGTATAATTATCTCTAAGCTCGATAGTTCTTACTTTGATTCTATGTTTATTTTGAATGGTCAATTCAAACCGGATTGTTTGTTACCATTTAATTATTGTCAGTTTTTGGTCTAATAACAAAGTCACATGACTTCTATGTGAGATTTTATGAGTTCGAAACTCACAAAATAGAAAAATTATAAACAAGAGTTTGAAAGAAGCTGGTAGGTTAGACCTCCACTTTTCATTTCAGTTTTCGCAACTAACTCACATACAACTCGAATTTATAATTAGATTTTTTTTGTTTATTTTACGAGAATTGATTCTTATTAATTATGTAAATTGATGTATATTGTGACAAATGAATTTGCATAGGAATTTTTAAAAAAAAAGGTAACACGTTTAGAAATACAATCATATATTCTCTACTTAATGCCTTGAATCTAAAGCCATTCAAAAAGTAGCTAAGCATCTCTGTGATTTTAAAATTTTAGTTATGTACTTATGTATATTAAAGTTTAATTGAATTTTTTTTTTTTGGAACAATTTATATAGTTTAGGGTTTAAAAAAAATACATGTCTCAAGAACGCATGACTTGAGATCCTAAACTGGAGACCCGTTAACCAGGTGACTATCACGGCGATAGACCCTAAACTGCTGCTAGGATCCGCTCATTGAGTCTATGAACTCAATTCTATCAGCATCTTGAGATTCATTTACTTTACAAGTAATTCGTCTGTGAAAATTTTAAATTTTGAAATTAATTTTCTATAGAGTCAAGTGACTCAAAAATATTTTTAAAAAAATAAACGAATGTTATAAACTTTTTAATTTTGGCTACTGAAATTTATTAATTTGAAAGTTATTATTTTTTAATATAGACACATTGTTTGTAAGATAGGTGGATTTTAACGGTTCATATTGATCATTTAAAGTCAATTCAAAGTTGAGTTCATAAAAAGATTTGGTGAATTCAAAAACACTCTAGTTCTACTTTAAATTATGAGATGTAGAACAAAACTTTTTTAATTTTTAGAAATTAAAATATCAAATTTATGGCCAGTTGCACACGCATTGGTGATTGGTCATATAAAAATTTGGAAAGTATTGATTCGGAATTTCACCTCTTTTTTCTTTTTTTCTTTTTTTCTGTTCTCCGCTAAAGATTAAATCAATAGTTCTTGATTTTTATACTTTCTAAAGTTTTTATTCGAAAACTAATAAAACCAATATTTCTGAATGTACTGGAATAACGTTGGTTTTATTAGTTTTCGAAAGTTACAGTGTGTTTTGATCATTAAAAAAATTTAGACATTAAATAATATTATTTAGGATGTTGAAGAGTAGAAGGCTATATGAATATATGATACGATTCCCCGACTAAAGCCATGTGCGGCCAACAAGTCGCATGTGGAGAATATGCTAACATGGGTATGCATGGCTTCCCCTTTTTAGGTTCTTTTAATTTATTTTTTAGATTCGTAAGAAATAGCGCCGATAATTTCGATAGAGAGTTACTAATTATTGTCACCATGCATGTAGGTAGTGTTTTAAAATTCAGTATATTCAGCCGAATATTTCTATTCGGTTATAATTCAAAAAGAAAATTGTATTCGGTCCGAGTATGAAGTTTAGAACATGTTATCGGTTTAGAGTATATTAATAGTGATAAAATACATGTTTAAAGTATATTAACAGTGATTTATACTGCATATAACCAGTTTAGACCAGTTTAGAGTATATTAACAGTGATAAAAATACTAGTTTAGAGTATATTAACAGTGAGTTATACTACATATTACCGTATGCTTGTTTATATATACGAATTCTCATTTAAAATCCGCATATATAAATTCGAATAAAAATCCATATATAGGTCGTTTTAGCTCGTCACTGACAAAAAATGCACAGCATGTCATCAAATTTTTTTTGTTCGGTTTTGAGATTATTTGACAAGATACGAAAGAGTCCAAAAATAGCGTTAAAAAAGGAGTAGAAGTTTGAAGGGAGAAGTGATTGTATTTGATAAACAAAGAAACAAAAACCACTGGAAATAGTACGATTTTTTAACTAATAGGAAAAATAATAAAAATGACAAAAGAAAAGAAATACGTAAAATCTCAAAATATAAAAAAACCATTATGATATATAACATTCAAAAGACGTTATAGTTAAGTAATTCAAAAACTTTAACTAAATTGACCGCTAATTTACTAAATTGGAAAAAAAAATACAGTCCGTTATTGTCTATAACGACCACTTTTCTTAACTCTTGAGCGAATTCTTCGCACCATTTTTTTTTTTTTTTTATCAATTTTCTACTTATTTTTTTAAAATCAAAATCCATGGCGATGATTGCCACTTTTCGAATTCATGCACATGGATTTTAAAATAGACGCGAAATTGCAGACGCGAATCCTAAAGTAGATCCAATAATGAGCGAACCCATTAGAACCACTTTAGATCCGATGGACATCGTGTTCGCGTGAAAGCGCAACGCAAGTTTCAGTACGCTTGGGAGCGTACCTTTTAAAACCGCGGTTACACCTTCCGATTAGGGTTGCAAGTGCACAACCCTATCGAGGAGTATAATCGGGTATCGATCCACAAGGACGGATTCCTTGACTAGATTCTACTTATCTTGGCCAAAGACTAGAAGTGAGAAAAAAGGGGGTTTTGGTATTTAAATTTCCTAAACAATCAATTCAAGCAATCAAGTAATGAAATAGAAGAGTCACTGTGCAAGGAAAAGTATAAACAGTGTTTTGGATTTGAATAAAAGATGTTTCAAGGGTTTCAGACTTCATCTCTGATTTGCCTCTAGTGGTACGGGTCTTACCAAGTTGGTACGGCTAGGCCGCACCAACCTGGTCCGACCAAGCCGTGTGGGGCTTGGTACGGGTAGGCCGCACCACTCTTGTAAGACCCGTACCGATTTACCAGAACAGGGCTTACAAGTTCGAGTTGATGCATTTCTTGCTGGTACCTCGTATTAAACTCTTGAGAAAGGTTCAATTGACCATACCTAAGGTTCCTAAACCTCAACTCTCGTTTGTTGGTTCAAGATCTAGGTTTGGGATGCAATTCTTCACCTTCTAGGGTTTCTAAACCTCAATTGTCATGTGTTGGTCCAGATCCACTAGTTGATTGATTGGAGATCTAAGGTATCTTCTAATCTGTCAATTAGATGAGAATTCAACCTTTCGGCTTCAATTCGAACAAGTCTACCTAAAGGGATTGATTTGGTTGAGAGATAGCAATGGTCACATGACCTTGTTAGGGCTGATCTACCACTATAGGCACACCACATGCAATCACAGCAAAACAAAGCAATCAAGACAAGCAATTCACAGTCAATGCAATAAAAAGAGTTCATACAAGATCCAAATCAAGAAAAGCAATACAAATCAAGAAAATCCATCTCTAAACCCTAGAAACAATGATCAACTACTCACAAGTCATAGATCTGTTCAGAAATACAAGTAAAGAGATAAAGAGAGGCATGATAAAACTGGATCGAAGATCAGGAGTGGAGAAGAGCTTGATCCGTCGATTTCACCTCCTCTTCTTCCTTCTTCTTCTCTCCTTGCTCCTTTTCTCTCTTTCTCTCTTTCTCTCTTTCTCTCAGCTCTCAATCTGGAATGGAATCGGGCTCTTCCTCGGAATGGAGAGATCCCTCGCTTTAAATAGCCTCTGCCAAGATTTGAATTCTGTCAGGCGGCATCTAGGTACGGCCCGTACCAAAGTGGTACGGCCAGGCCGTACGAGATGGGAAAAGGCTGAATCGGTTAAGTCTGGTACGACCCGTACCAATCCTGGTAAGGGTCGTACCAGGGAGTCCAAAAACGCCGTTTCTTCGTGTATTTTGCTCCAATCCTGCAGAAAACAAACAAACTCTCAGCAGTACCAAATTCTAAGGATATATCAATGAAATGCACATGATTTTGACAATTTAGAACGTGAATTCGGTACGAAATCAAGTCAAATATAGGCTAAATATGCGAGGTATCACATCGGACCCAAGCTGCTCTCGTCTGAACGTTATATAGATTATAACAGTCTGGAATTTTTTTTTTTTTGTGGCGGGATGGGTTGGGTACTTGGGTTAAGGTTTTTTAATTAATTACCTGGATATTATAAACCATAGTGGTTTTTTTTTTCTATATTTTGAGATTTCACGAATTTGTCTCCTTGTTTCTTTATTTTTGTTTTGTTTTTTCTATTAATAAAAATATAAAAAAATAGCATCCGTTATTTTTTTTTATTGTAAAAACACTTGTCTACTTTAGTTAAAACATAATATTCATGCAATTTTGAACAAATTAATTAAGACTCATTTTGACAGTTGTGTTGATCATTCAGACTCGTTTTTCGAACACCTTAAAATGCACATTAACAATAAAAAAAACTATGACAAGTAAATCAACGTTGTCAAATAGTAGTTATGAAAAATCAAGCATAAAAATTAATTAAAAGAAACAAAATATAGGTAATTCAATTATATATGTTTTAAAAATAATAATTGTCACAATAAAATTAAACACTAAATATAACAAACAAGGATTTAGTAATAAAAAATAAAAATGGGGGAGATTTTTAATAACACCAATAAATCAGTGAAAAAAATCATGTTTTTATTGTTAAAATACTTACTATTTGTCTGCTATTTCCTCTAATTCAAGAGAATTATCATATGTTATAGGCGCCACAAAGCAATTTATGTTAAAGAACTGCTAGATTTGCTCGAGTTATATCAAGAAGAGGGCTGACAATGTACAGAAAGTGCTGGTACCAAATTTGTGTATCAATATCGATCATAGATAATTAGTCATACCTGAAGGCATAGTCATTTGGTATCTTTATAGTAATTTTACTGTGATTTTATTTATCCTGTTGAGAACATTGTATATATGTGAACTAGCCATTATAAAGGCATGCAAGTATTATTCATGGATCAGTAATACCAGAACATGTACAAAAAATTACTTGGTGGTTAATAAAGTACATAAAGGTTAGTTTATTAGTAATTTAACTATTTAAGTAATTGCTGATATTTGTTGAAGGTAAGAAATATTTTTACTGCAGCTTTTTTTAATCTCCATTTACCTGCTCAACTTTATTAATTATTCCACTAACATTACGTAAAATAGTTAATTATATACTAGGTAAAATGTGGAGGCAGCTAAAAAAATTTCTTCATAATATAGAAATGACAGTACGTAGTTAACAAAATGTAATTGGTTGCATTTTACAAATATTTTTTTACATGTCTCATACCAGTCTAGAAATGACCATGATGGTTTTGAAAGAATATGAATTATCTGACCTGCCTTATAAATGATCTTAATTTTACAAAATGTAAAGGTAGCTTCTAATGATTTTTTACATTATATGTTGAAATTCCTTCGGTTGAGAAAGAGAGTTTAGAGAGGAGTACAATCTAAATAAAGGTTGACAAAAAACCAGAGTTAGGACCTGTTCGGCAGAGGGGTAGGCAGAGAAAATGGACACAGAAAAAAAGAAAAATTGAACTAATTTTTACTTTTTATGTGGAAAAAAATATTCAGTCAAACTCAATTTTTTTTCCACTGCGTGGGTTCGCAACCAAACAGGCCCTTATTGAGAAAAAGTGAATTCAGACAATGGGTATTTAACTATATGGATAAATTGGAAAAAATGAATATATTTAAGGGATTTATTATATTTTAACAAAGACTTCAAGGATAAATTGAGAACTGAAAAAGTTTTCAGGTAAATAAAATTAATCCAATTTATTATTATTTTTATTTTGTTGTTGAATAATTTTTGTTTTCAATATGTAATGTAATAATTCATGCCCCCCAATATTACCCCTAAAGTGAATATGTAATGTAATAATTCATGCTTTCCGAATACTTCATTTAGATGGTCGAAGTAATATATAAGAATAATGTCATTAAGGTTAGTGAATGAAATAACGCAAGAATTTGACTAAGAGCATTATTCCATACATAATTCAAATTTTTAATATGATGTGGTGATTTATATTAAAATTTTGGAGATTTACATCCGTTTTTTTATTTATAAATTATTTGACAAATTTTTATTATTAAGAAACCGTTTCTAATCGCAACATTGGCGAAACGATTCACTCAAATTCTTTCTTTCCCATTTTTGTAGTGTTCTTTTCCATTATTCAGAAACATGAAGATTTAGAAATTAAAAAAGGTTTTAATTTATAAAATGTAATTGACAGTTATTTAAAAATTCATTTTAATTACTGTGATAGAGATGCTCTCATTCCTATAGAGCGAAAACGTGCTAATTTCGAACTATTGGAATAATGCAAATTATTATTGTTATATGAATTAAATATTTTTTAAATATTGTTAATTTGGAAAGTGCTAACTTACTTTTCCTACAATTAATGGGTATTGAAAGAGAATTATGTTTGACTTGTATTTTCTTAAAAAAGTTAATACTGTTCCTGGTTAGTGTTATTATCATGCATCCAAAATTCGTCTCTAAAACAAAAATATCTACTGAAAAAAATTGTATTTTTAAATTGAGATAAAAACTAACTGATCGAATACAACACAAAAAATATGCACAAAAAAATTGAGAAAAAAATTCAGTTCATGATAAATTAGGTAGGTTTAAAACAATAATAAGTGTCCATGCAAGCATTAAATGCATCATGTTTTATAATCCAATAAAAAATATTGATCATTGAATCAATAAATCGTATAAATCAACATATCGAGAAAAAGAAAATCATACCGAGAAGACAAAGGAAATCTCTTAATACTTAATCTAAGATAAAAGATGTCTTAAAAATTAAAAGAATAAGGATCAAGCATAAAAATTCGGAAAAAATGAGCAAAATCTAATCTAACTAAGAAGATAGTGTTCACACAAATTAAATATCTACGGAGTTCAAAAGATACTTAAAAAACCTTAAGAATAATTTGCCGAACAATTTCATTAATAATTATATATTTCATTAAAAAACCCCCTTTCTAAATATCTCTTCACCGAACCAAACACATCCACCAAAATAATTATGCATCAATTGCTAACAAAATAAATCTCCCACGTGCACCCCATGTTCTAAACCTAATGAATGGCTCTACTCGAAATTATTGGTAACCCCGACCAATGTACTGGAGCCTGGAGAGCTCGGAACTTGTACCAGCTATTGCACTTATCTTTTAACCCATTCTAAATTTCCCTTGCTGTGTCTTTCTGCTCACTTCTGTGTGCAACAATGCATTCTAAATTGCTAACTCAATTTTTTTTTTATTATGGAGGAGCAAATTCAAGAATTGGGTAGGTAGGTAAGGAAATAAGTTGGACAGTAAGAAAATAAATTTTATTCAAAAGTAGGCAAACGTATTCATTATGGATAGATAATAACCTAAAAATACATGAGCTATATTTTTTTATACATACACAACTGCCTATCATTTATCTTTGTTAGATTTACCTCTGATCGAATAGAATTCATAAATGAACAGTGTTACCAATTGTTATTTTGGACTAGCAAAAAAAGACCATAATCTTGAGTCAGTTTTGTCATTATCAAGTTCAAGCTTAACCCGATTCGTCACATATTGGCTCGTTTTTTTGTAAGAAGAAGATGAAATAATTTTTCACCTCTTTTATTCTGTGTGTGTGTTCAACATAAGAGAATGAACAAAGAAAATGACTTTTTTTCAGCTCATGGTTTGTGCATGACTCACAACACCAAATTGATGACAATCTTTAACCTATGTACGACTCACGATAGTACGACACGGATGATCTATAATGATAGTTTTATTTTTATTACTTGTGCTTAATTAATTTCGCGAGTTTACCAAAAGTTTCTAATATATATTTTGTTTTAGGGATACAAAAAGAATATTTTTTAATATGATAATTGCGTTAATTTGAGCAAAGAAATAGTAACAAAATAGTACATCAAGTTATATGACTTGACGGTGTTTCCATATAATAATACTAAGTTATTTGATGTTGAGACCCAACATTTCCTGATTGACTCATCACATCAATTAGAAAAGAATAATTGCCACAGAAGATCTAAACTCATTCACCACCTCTGCTATAAATCAAGAGACTCCTCCAAGCTTCCACTTTGTATCTCAGTTCCATTTCCAATCATATGCCAGTACCCATTTCTAAATAAGTAATAGTAATATATTATCCATTAAATTAAAAGAGAAGCAAACAAGAGATCGACAGAGAGATGTCGCAGAGACCAAGTCGTCACCAGAGGAGAGCATCTCAGAGCGTGTTTGTGCTTCCTGAGAACTTCTCTGTCTCTGAACAGGAGGCATTTGTCGATGCCGATGCCAATTCCGAGCAAAAATCCGCATTCAATGGCTCGGCCAAGACCACATCGACTGTGGCCATTTCTAATGAGGAGAAATCTGAGCTGATGAAGGATGCGTTTGTCAAGGATATTACTGCATAGTATATATATATTATCTATCTCTGTGTTTTATGATCAATTGGCTTAATTTCTGTTACGTACGCGGATTTTAATTAATTAATATACCTGCTTGGTCTTAATTTTGTGTTATACTGGTATTATTAGATTAATTACTTGCCAGATTTACTGTTGAAAATTCGCAAATTTTCGGTGATACTTAATTTATATCGATCAATTAACAAGCAATCCAATAACATTTTTCATAATTATTTCAACATAAATTAAACAGATTACGGTTTGAAATCCAATTTAAAAAAGTTTGTGAATATTTAATGTTTACAATTTTGATTTTAAGGAAAGAATAAGAATAAAAACTAGATTAGCAACCCCTTTCTACTACGGTACTACAGAAGGAGACGCATACCGTCAGATGTGGCACGGACGGTCTGATGGGCTCGGTCGGAACAGTTTGATCCATAATCAGCACGAATCTTGATGCGTAATTTGGTCCAGCATCATCTACGGTTCTACCTACCCGCGTCATCCAATGTACAAAGAGCCTTCAGATTGCGATCAAACGGCTCAGGCGTAATGCAGATCGCTGTTCATTTGGTACTGTGATGTTAATGAACAATATTGTCTCAGGATATCCCCTCGTCCAGGACCAGGAGTAATAATGCCATAAAAGAAACCGATCAATGATTTTTAAATTGTAAATTACAAGAATTTTTTTTAAGATTTCGTCTCGGAGGAAAAGTCTTTATTGCAAAAATTTAAAATTTTGAAGTATGGTAATTTCTGTAAAAAAAAAAATCCATTAAACTACAAATATTATTTTTCAAAACGTTAAATAATTAGTTGTGCAGAAATTCTTACAAAGAAATAAAAACATATATACCGCTTTAAGAACACTTTTCATCTTAAACCCATCACTCTCTAAAAGCCTATTTGGCAAGTCATTGGAAATATGTTTCTTTTTCCACAGGAACAGTGATGTGCCGGAACAGGCCCTAAGTGTTGGTATCAGCTTTGCAATATTGTAACTTGCTGGTGAGTAGTTCACAACTTCACACTAAGATAGTTTGTAAGTTAATAATGTTTCTTCAATGAAACATGCACTAACATTTTATTAGAAAAAAAAAAATCAATATTTAGAATTTAACACATTATTGTATTATTGCAAGAGTTTAATACTAATGAAAACAAAATAGAGATATCACAATGTTTTATGTGTACATAAAAATTATGATACAGATCATATCGGAAGGTATTATTTTGATATTTAAATTTTAAATTACTGTAGTTCTAAAAATAATAACTACATAAACTTAAACTCTTCTTATTATCTAAATCATATGATTGTCCCACATGAACAATGTAATAATTGCTCATAGTTAAATTATGATTAATTTCATAACACCGAACTATTCTTATGCTTCGTATTTACTACAAAAAAAGTATTATGATTAAATTGTAGATTTTGAATGCAGTAGTCAAACTTCAATTTTATCAAAACCGAACACAACCCCACCAGTCCAATTTGTATTCCAAATTTTGCATCCATATTAAATGTAAACAATATAAAAAATCAGCCTCTAATTTAGTAGCAAGACAATATTCTCTGTGTGAGAGATTGTAGGTTCTGGCTAGGACAATTTTTTTTGTGAATATATCGACCTCCAACTTTTAATCAAAAAATAAAATAAAATATGAAATATAGAGTTATTTTATTTCAAAAGTGTACTGAATTCGAAAATAATCAAATCTGAAACGATCTGAGTTCGATATTCATCCAACGTAATTCAAATCTGATATGAGTGAGGCTACGGTACTATGTATGTATGGTGTGAGTTGATTCATACTATAGATTAATATTTTTATTTTCAAAATATAAACAATTAATTTAAGCCGTTCAGCATGTTTTCATATGAAAATGTATTTGTAAGTCAAATTATATATTTTGTACAATTTTATTATATTTGTAAAAAACCACTTTAGCTAAAATTTCTACACCATTCAAAAATAGTAATTTTTTATGTATTTAAAAAATAGTAAAATAATATTAGAAAGATGAGGGATCAAATGCATCCATTTTCTATGCCTCTATTTTTACGAACTTTAATAACTCAAAATTTGAACTTACAAATCAAAATAAAACCGTTGGATATGATCTGCATCATTTTATCTATGCACGTGTAAAAAAAATGTGACATTTCAATTTTGTTTTGGTTGTCATTAAGAGCTTGTAAAAACGTACTAATGTGAATAATTTCTAGACGTTGATTTTTTAAATAATTGATTCATATAAAAAACAAAATCGAAATGTGATATTTTTTATGAACACATAAAGAAAATAACATAGATCACATCTAAAGGTTTAATTTTAACGTTTATGATTTAAATTTTGATTTATTAATGTTTTTAAAAAATAGAGACATAGTGGAGGCTAGGGGTGTCAATTGGCACCCTTTTACCCGTTTATCCGACCCGTACCGTATCCGATAAGACGGGTACGGGTAAGATTTTTTTTTTTGTAAACTTATCGGGTACAGGTAAACATTTTTTTTCGTTATCTAAACGGGTAAGGGTACGGGTAAAGCTTATTTCGTACCCGTTACCCGATCGGATAATTATAAAAGAAAAATTATATATATTATATATATTAATAGACATTGAAAATAGTACTTTAATTGGTTTAGTTGCGCTTAGCATGATAAGAAAATTTTTTTCAATAAAGTACTATGCATGTGTCAAATGAATGTATATATTTTAGTGTTTTATTTAATAAATAATAAAAATAATTATTATATTAGTATTACCCGTTATTTACCCATTACCGTTTTATTATCCGACAACCATAACGG
>CAXKVW010001614.1:0-40511 GCA_964058825.1 Carex arenaria
AGTAGTTTAATTGTGCGGTTGATCTTAGTAGTAGGTTGATTTTTCAATGCGTGAGCTATTGCAGATTCTTTTTTGCTAGATCATATATACATTTATTTTTTGTTTCCATCGCATCACCAGAACCTTTTCTTGCAAATTCTAGTAATATAGTTTAATTAAATTAAATTAAATTAAATTAAATTAAATAGGATCATGATTTAAATTCTGTCCTCTGTTGGAAACTTGAGGCCAATAATCGAAGTGCAATGAAAAAATAACAACAACTAGAGCAACAACAACAATAATAATAAGATATGTTATGCCTGAATTATGCAGGAAGAGTAAGCAATAAAAGGAAGGTAAAAGAGAAAGAGGGAATTATTAGGGATGGTGAGAGTGAGCGTGTTAAACGATGCGCTAAAGAGCATGTACAATGCTGAGAAGAGGGGGAAGCGTCAGGTCATGATCCGACCGTCATCCAAGGTCATCATCAAGTTCCTTATTGTCATGCAAAAACACGGTGTGATTTCTACCCTCTCCTTTCTTTTTTCTCCCTTTTTTTAATTTTATTTAATTTCACTGTAACCTATTTACCTACCTTGGAAGCCTATCATTCCCTTTCCTTTACTATAGGATACATTGGTGAGTTTGAGTATGTTGACGACCACAGAGCCGGCAAGATAGTTGTGGAACTCAATGGCCGCCTAAACAAGTGTGGCGTCATCAGCCCCCGCTTTGATGTTGCCGTCAAGGATATCGAGTCCTGGACCGCCCGTCTACTTCCCTCCCGTCAGGTATCTCTCTCTCTCTCTCTCTCTCTCTCTCTCTTGCTCATTAGAATTTGTAGTACCGTGTTTGGTCCTGTGGGCTTCTCCTGCATTTGTGAGGGAGAGACTATATCTTGGTACTTGATCTTTCAGGTTGACTCTAGTTAGTCAGGTCTGATACACTGGTGATTGGTATACTGGTACCAATAGTTTTGTTCTGTTGACTGAGAATTTTCTTCTCATCCTGGGTATACAAGATGGAAGTGGGGCACATCAATGTTCGGAACTGTCCAATTCGCTCCAAGATTTGCGAACACTTGATCCACACGAACCTTGAAGCAGTGTGCACGAATATCAAAGCGGCACATACTAATCTGGGATCTTCGAGCGAATTGGACGGTTCTGAGCGGACTCCCCTCTGTTTCTATACGTGGCTTGTTAATATTGTTTTTTTCTTGGATCACGAATGAATAAATTTGAGAATTGTCAAGTTGGGGTGACAATTGAATTGCAGATTCTAATTCTGCATTAATATTTTGTTTTGCAGTTTGGTTACATCGTTCTGACGACATCTGCGGGCATCATGGATCATGAGGAGGCCAGGAGGAAGAATGCCGGAGGCAAGGTGCTCGGTTTTTTCTACTAGATACTGTCATGCTTATCTTAGTAGGATAGAAGTTGGTACACCTCATGCTTTCTTTCTTTGTTTTTGGAGTTGGTGCGAGTAATTTTGATTGAACTTTGATGGGATCTGTTGTTGTTTTCAATTTTACCTGTTTAGGTGCTTGAGTAATCTTCAATGGAATAGTAGAATTTATTGTGTTTGTGACACTGCTGTACTTCAATTCTTTATGCTTCTATGATCATGAGAAGTTTACTGAAATTTGATATCTTGATTTTTAATGTCAGTGCCGGGCCATTTTTTTTCATGGGTGTGCCACAGAATGTTTCTTAGATTTTATAACATTGTATTAACATTTTAACAACTGTTAAAGTCTGTGGCTGAGAATAAGTAGATTCTGTCCATTAACAAAGTGTTGATTTTGTATTAAAGGCAAAGTAGCTAAGAATGTGTTACTAAAATATTTTTTCTTGAGCGTGGTCATGCAAAAGAGTTTCAATATTGTTCATATCCTTCTTCTTTTTTACTTTCAATGTGGGGTCTGATGTAATTTTGGTTTGTGTCATGTTATGAGTCAAATAACACTGATAACTTTCAGTTGTAAACTTTGTTTGTTTTGTAATAAAACATGCAGCTTTTGCTTAAAAAAACCCACTAATAGCTAGGTGTGTTTTATGTGGCTTGCATTTTTCCTGCACAAGTGTCAAGTATATTTTTTTTTCCCTATTTATGCTGCCAATGTGGGGTCTGAAATATTGCTCTCACAGTGGAAGGGGAGTTGGAATTAAAGTATGAAAAATGGTTTTTTTTTTTTTTTTTTTTTTTTTCCTCTTTTCTACTGCTTTTTCATGCTTGGAATACATGTTTTTAATTTTTTATTTTTAAGATCCTGACCGTCTGATACGGTGGAGTGATCTGGAGCTAATTGGCACTTCTGGCAAATGTATGATTCCTATTCATTTCATTCATTACAGCATGCACATACTTCAGTTTCTTTTCAAAACCAGGTTAACAAAGATAAATTAACATAGTTTGCAAATGAAACAGCTTGGTATTTTCATTGGAAAAACTGAGAAAAAGAAAATCTCATGGTACGGTACCGGGGTCTGGTACGGGCACCTCTCTGAACAAAGAAAGACACCACTACCATGAGATTAGATTGCCAAAGAGTTTAGTTGCCCTACTAATATATCTCTATATCATCTGTATGTAGTATCCACCAGTGCTGCTTCTTCTTCGACTGCCCATGCACGCACCATTAGAAATTTAGAAATACATGGATCCATTGTTGATTGCTGCTTGCTGCACATACACCCATTATGGTCCATATATGTCATAGAAGAGATGGAAATTTTAATTGGAAGGGGTGGGGGTGGGGGTGGGGGTGGTGTTGGTTTGTTGGTTTGTTGGTTGAGAGAAGCAAATGCATATTCCATCCTTTTGTAGCTCTAAATTTTAATCTAATCACAAAGGATCTTCTTTGGCATATTCTCCAACCACGTTCTCTTTTTCCCCTTGTGCACCTTTTTGCATCCTTTTTCCATGGAAATCATGCTCAGCTAGCTTTCATTTTTGTTTTCTAAAGTTATAATTATTTTAATTTGTCCGTCTTTTGGTAGTGAATATCTTATACATATTGCACTTTTATGCCTCTACAGTGTCTACATTTAATTCTAAATTTTTAGGTAAGATGTACTGTCTGCTAATTTTTATATTTTAAAGTATAAGTTTTTTGAGCAAAGATTAGAGATCAAACTACTCATTGATTTAATACTTATAAGGAATTTTTTCATCTGAATTTCGAACCTACGATTTTCTATATGGAGAGTATTGTCTTTATCAATAGATCAAATGCTAATTTTAAAGTACAAGTTCAAAAACATGTCCTAAGAATTCTTAATTCAGATCCAGTCAAGTACCTTACCTGACCTAATAGAATGAGATTCAAACCGTTTATTTTAATTTGGCATGAATCTTGAAAATCTCATATGTGATATGTTGTTGTGCATTTAAGGCAGGGCCGAATTTTTTTTTCTCGGCTGGTATTAACTCAGGCACCTTCGGTATATTCATATGAGGATTAAAGCTCTAATCTTATAATTCAAGTTAGGATTTTGATTTATTTATTTTTAATGTAAGAGATTAATTCTATATGTCACTATCATTATGACATAGCCTCGGTGATAATATATAGTCTTATAATTACATGGGCAATCACTTGATGGTTCTCCTAACAATTTTGACAGTATTTATTTTAATTAATTCAATCTAAGATATAAATAGGGCTGGCAAAAAAAAGCTCGTGACTCGGTTGTGACTCGCAGTTGACTCGCTCGTTATTGGATTGAACTGGAGCCTAGCTCGCTTGCCAGTTCGCGAGCTAGCTCGGCTAGACATCAATTTGTGAATTTTTATACATTTGTATGCATTTTATATTGTATATTGAAACTTAATAATTCTTTTTAAAACTTATTTGTAAAATTTATAAAAACAACTCGGTTAAAAAAATTTGTAAAATTTATTTTCTTCTTAAAACAAGATCCAGCCAAATCCAACTCGTTAGCTCATGATGATTTCAAGTTTTGATTTCAGCTCGGATCTTTAAAATCAGCTCGCTCGTGACCCAGACGAGCCAGCTCGTGACGAGTTCAAACTGGGTTGCCACCCCGAAATATAAAAATAAATAAATTTATAGTGATGTTATCCGATATATAAAAGTCTTAATTTACAACATGTTGCATGCATCTAAGAATGTTTTTAATGAATTGGGATTACAAAATTCTGATGCTCAAGAAAATGATGGGATCAATCAACTTGTAAATGAAGACAATAAGAAGGCATATGTTTACTTTGGTGATTATAAAACTTGTAATTAATGTCGTCCAATTTAATTAAAAATATGAATAAATACACGCAACGAGCATCTATTTATATATCGCTTGAAATGTAGTCCCAATTCATAGAGTGCAAAAATAAACACACATAAGATTGCATCCGAGCAGTATTTTATTCTATATGAAATTTTTGATGTCACTATTTTATTTTGTGGGAAATTTTATAAATCTTCTAATTTTGACCACTTGATTTTGTACTAAATTAATTTGAAAATTAAAATTTTTATGTGTAGGTGCATCATTCTTAAGGCATAAGAATTTCAACAATTTAGATTTATCGTTGAAACTATTCTAATAGACTTTGAAATTGAGTTCACAAAGGGACTTGTGAACTTAAGAGCACCCTAGTTCTATCTAGTTATGTCGAGATAAGCGAGAAGTTCCATCGGGAAGTACAATCTTTGGCACGTAATGATAATCCATGCCATGTTGTGTTGTGTTGTGTTGAAATTGTTGGAATTGGAAATGTTCGTGCTGAGAATTTATTTTTAGAATTAATTAATATTCTGCGTATTAAACATTTGTTTGACTATATATATTATTTGACTGATTAATTGCATTAATTATATGAAAAAAAATACTATGATAATAAAGCAAAATTATCTATTTTTTTTTGCTAATATGTCGTTTTGTTTGACTTACTGATTTGACTATTCTTCATTACTTGGAATATTATGATTGTTTAAGATCATATGATATGTCACCAGAAATAATAAATTATCTGTTCAAAGTTTAGAGTCATGCATTATTGATTGGACTTTGACCCAAGATCCTTATCCTTCTGCTGCCCAATCAGTTGGGCAAGGGTATATGAGTAAAATCATTGTAACAATCTTAATAATATATAGTAGGAGTAAACTAGGGTGTTTCTAAGTTCACCAAATTCTTTTGTGAACTCAACTCTAAAACCTATCGGATTGACTTCAAACGACGAATCCAAATCGTTGAAATTTTTCTACTTTACTAATGAAATGCCTACATGAGAAAATTTAAAATTTGAAATTAATTTTGTAGAGTCAAGTGGTCAAAAGACATTCAAATAATGAATATATTAAAATTAATTTATAAACCTTCTAATTTTGACCAATAGACTTTATACTAAATTAATTCGAAAGCTTAAAATTTTCACATGTAGATGCATCACCAGTAAGATAGAAGAATTTCAACAATTTGAATTCGTCGTTTGAAATCAATCAAATAAATTTTAGAATTGAGTTCACAAAATAATTTGGTGAACTTAGGAACACTCTAGTTCTACTCTATCTAGCAGTATATCTGAATAATTTGTGCATCTAAAATATTTTATTTGACCTGAAACAAAACTCGTTAGGAAGGGGACAAAGTCCCAACACAAATTATGTGGGCTTGATAATAACACAAATGTGAATTTTCGATCGGTCATTTGATTTTATTGGTATAGTATATGAGGATAAATATATTTTAAGGGTTGTTAGAAACTTAGATTTGTGAGGGGTAGATATGAAAATTGTCAATGCAAGAACAAAAAGTTGTCGACAAAATCTCGTTTCTCTCTCCTCTCTTCTCTCCCATCGCACTTTCTCTCTCTGTAACGGCCGACCCCACGGCCAGAGACTCTCTCTCTCTCCTCCCCCTCTCCTCTCCTCTCGACCTTCTCGCTTCCATCGACATTACTAGATCTGCTCTCATTCTCTCTTTTCTCTTCTGTATGATTGATTTCTCCTTCTATTGATTGATTGATTGATCGATATATATTCCTTTTTGTGATCTGTTTGTTGAAATCTATAGTTGAGTTGAGATGGCGGCTCCACCAGCAAGGGCTCGCGCTGATTACGACTATCTCATCAAGCTCCTCCTCATTGGCGACAGCGGTATTTGCATTTTTTTTTTTTTCATTTGCTTGTCGTTTTCCCCCTCTTTTTGCCAAATTCGATTGTTTTCATATACCTTTATAAAAGGTATATGAAAATCCGATCCCGACTTCAGATAATGAAGTCGAAAGATTCAATTCAGCGTGTGTGTTCCTGTATGTTAGATCATGAAAACAAAAATCACACCTGAAATGCTCAGATTATGTTTGGAAGTACAAATTACATGCAGAGCTGAACAAACAAACGAACTAGAGCAGCTCAAGATAATTTTTTTTATGTATTGTTGTGTCTAATGTGATATACTTAAACAGCTCTATCATTAGGTCTTAGGAATTTTGTTTATGCATGTGGATGTGGTAGAGATGTAAAAAAGTCACATCGTGTCTGGATACGTCACATGTGTGCTGGTCACGTGACATGACTCGCGTGTCCCATTATGTGACCAATTCACGTGACGTAACCATCCTTCAGAAATTGGCATGGCACAGCATGCGAACTGGTCTGGTCATGGCACATGGTCTCGCGAGTCACGCGTGATCAGGACCATTAGATTCTGATCTAATGGTGAGTTTTGATTAAACTAATTTTGAATTACGAAAAAGATAGTTAAATGTGACCAGGCATGGCGTGACTAATGTGCCATGACTGTCCATCCCAATTTGGTCACAGCATGGCACAACACGCAAAAATCTGACTTGGTCATGGCACGGCACGTATTTACATCCCTGGAGCACAATTGATTTTATTCTTTAAATAATAGGAGTTGGGAAGAGTTGCCTTCTATTGCGGTTCTCTGATGGCTCCTTCACCACCAGCTTCATTACCACCATCGGGTAGTTATGCTAATATACAAGCAATTAAATTTGCTGTCATTTTATTTTCAAATTTTTCTTCTTTTTCTGGTCTAATTTTTATTGCATTTTGGTTATATAGGATTGACTTTAAGATAAGAACAATTGAACTGGATGGGAAGAGGATTAAGCTCCAAATTTGGGACACTGCTGGTCAAGAACGTTTTCGGACTATCACTACTGGTACAGGCTTATTTTCTCCTCATTTAAGTTGATCACGTGCTGATATAATTAAGGTGTAATAGCGAATTATATGCTGATAAGAAAGTGATGTATGTACCCTGAAATGCCAAAACCTTCTAGTAAATAGTCAAATAGATGATGATACATTTGATATTATAAGGGCCAAGTATCTACACGTGTATTGCAATACTCTGTTATTCATTCTTTTGATTTGCAAGTTGTCATTTCAACTCAACTGTTACTTCACTAGTTAGCGGTAAATATTAATGTCAACTTGTCAGCCTCTGACAAGATTTAAAAAAAAATATTAATGTCATAATTCATTATTTTTGTTTGCATGTTTCTACAAGGGTTAATTTTTTAGTAGTGTTATTTTAACAGCTTACTACAGAGGGGCGATGGGCATTTTACTTGTTTATGATGTCACCGACGAGTCTTCTTTCAATAGTATGCTCTCTCTCTCTCTCTCTCTACCCTTGTGTTTGGTTTCCCTTAGGGCTTGATTTAATTTTTTTTTAATGTTGATTTTCAAACTCATGTAGACATAAGGAACTGGATACGCAATATAGAGCAACATGCGTCTGACAACGTGAACAAGATTTTGGTTGGCAACAAAGCTGACATGGATGAGAGCAAAAGGGTATTTTTTTTAAATAATAATTATTATTATTGTCCTTTAATTCTTTACTCTTATCATTATTAATTTTTCATACTATTTTTGCTTCTCACAACTCAAAAAAAATGTTTGCTCCTGACTTAGGCTGTGCCTACATCAAAGGGACAAGCACTAGCAGATGAGTACGGCATCAAGTTTTTTGAAACTGTAAGTTTGCATGAATCTACAATTTTCTGTTGTAAGCTTTATTTTAGCGATATTTTGTACCCCTGAAAATCCCTTATGATGCACACTCTTAAAAAGATTGGGAATATTACAAATAAACCCATAAAAGTAGGACTGTGATATATATTGCAATAAAACATTTATAAGTTCATGATATCGGCGAAAATGCCCTCAAAATCTTCATTGCTAGCTGATTTTATCTGAATAAATGGAGACAAAAAAGGGACAGTTTAGGTACTCTTGAAAAGGCTCAGGATGAAACACAGTGATATTTTCATATCTAAGAGGGTTTACTTTTATATTTGATATGTATTATACTCGTGTTTGTAGAGGTAGACTTGGAAATTGTCCTTATTATATATGTTTTTCTTCTTCTTTCACTGAATTGCAGAGTGCAAAGACAAACCTAAATGTGGAGCAAGTGTTCTTTTCTATAGCTAGAGACATCAAGCAGCGGCTTTCTGAGAGTGATTCAAAACCTGAGGTACCAATTGCCCACCCTTTTTCTACCTTATGGTGGGTCCCACAGTGATTGCCACGTTGGTAGCTTCAATTGGTATAAATAGATCAGTGGGATTTGTTCACCTGAAACTGCAGGCCTATTTTTTCATCTTTTGGTCTGGACTCTGGACAAACTATAATCTAGCCCAAAAAGGAGACGCACAACCAAAAATGAAAATGATTTACAAAAGAAAAGGAATGATCTTACATCCAGTGCGATGAAATTAAAATTCATACAATGGAAAAGGAAGTAAAAACTTTTCTTAAAAGCTGGCCATTCCAATTAGCACAGGTTTATATCTAATATTGAACATTTTTTTTTAATTTTTACTCTTCTAAAATCTACATTGGCTTTGCTAATATTTGCCAACAAGAACTCAGAAGTACTGCATATGAAATTACTTGTGAAAATGTACTTGGTAACTTTTACATTTTTAGATTTTTGTTTTTTTGTTTTTTAGATTGGTACAAAATCACTACTTTCGAATGGTCCAAAATCTTTAGACCAAGTGATTTTATACCTATCTAATAAAATAGTAAAAGATAGTAAAAATTTTCTGGAAAATGTAAAATTTGGTCTCCAAGTACAATTTTATATTTGAGTAGTTTGGATTTACTGTTTGGACTTTGAAAATGGAGATATGGAGCCATAGTACAGACAGATGTGCGCTATGCACTGGTGGATCTTTGTTTTTATTATTATTTTTTGTTGCTTCAGGATCGGACGATTAAAATTAATAAAGCTGATCCAGCTGCACCAGAGGCAGCTGCAGCGCAGAGATCGGCTTGTTGTGGATCTTAAACGGGGGGTGATTTGGAGACTCTTATCAACTGGTTTGCTTGCTTGTTGACTTATGCTGTATTACAAAAGAGCCGAAAAATATGGCGATGGAAGTAGTAGAGGTGCAGTCGACTTTGTATTATTGTTTTCCCATTGTTTTAATCTACTCAAATTGTGGAATATATATCTTATTTTACCTTTTAATTTCGATTATGGGACCTCCTTTTTGTGGTTGAAATTGACTTTTCTTTTCTTTTCCAAATTATTTCACAGTGTGTTGACATGGCCTTGTATTATGTGCACTACTGTAATTAGGTTATCTTATCTCATTTTCCATTTACAATCATGCTCTGTATCTGGTAACTGGAATTGCATGTATTATTGCTTGCCATCTCATAAGTACTTTTGTAGCTTCCAGTTATGACGAGTAAACCGTTTATAGATGTTAAATTTTAAGTACATGCAAACTACATCAGTCACAAAAGAAAATTCCATAAATTTAAATTGATATGTTTGAGACCACAAAGAAGTAAAATATGACTTTCACTAACAATATAGAATTTCATGAGCGTTTTTTCTTGGAAAAAGTTGAACGTTACCCAAAAGGTAATTTAGAAAGGCCAATAGCTCTGTTTGTTTCTAATGTTTAATGTTTGGTAGCGAAATAAAAGGAGAATTAAATTATTTATTTCATGCTAGGACGGATTAAGTTATTCTTGTTTTGGTTGGAGCTTGTTGTTTTAGTCCTGACTTAAATTATTTTTTGTTTGATTATAGCAAAATTAGCTCTCTCTATTTAGAATTCTGTTGTAGTTGTTTTTGGAAGCATGAACGTGTGTTAGTGGAATTAGTGGTTTTTCAAATATAGCTCTCTGTAGTGGGATTTGTGGGTTTCCATATTTAGAGTTCTGTTGAGTTAGTGGGTTATGTAATTAGTCATTAAGGTACTGTTTGTAATAGCAGGATATGTGCGGGTATATCTCTATTTTGGGAACTGCTTGTAATAGGAGGATAGGTAGTGGGCATTAAAGTTTAGAATAAGGTAGTGGGGTACTAAATTTAGATGATCCAAATTTAGTTGCTGTAGGGCTTATAAATTCAGCATGTTGTAATCGAATTAATTATCAAGAAAAGTAAAATTATTGTGCGTCCATGTTTCTTCCTCTGTTTACTCTTCTTTATTCCAACAAATTGGTATTACTTGAGTCATGATTAATCTTTTTTTTTTTTTATTTCAACTTTATTTTTTAATAATATAAATAACTCTTGATTCAACAACATATTTTAGAAATTACGCAAAAAAGTACACAACAAATTTTAGAAACTTAAAGAAAATTATAAAAAGAGTTTCAATTCACACATTAGCCTTGTCAGACATGAATTCAACAACAAAACTCTTTATTTATCAAAAGGGAAAAATATGCCTGAATGTGAAAAGTGATGGTTAGGAACAAAGCAGATTGAAATAACACTATTGCTAACTCTTTGGTGCAGATTGCATAATTTTGATTACATTTATAACTGCAGTAGTTATGTGATGTTATCAGATTGCAGAGTATGGACATATTTATCCCTGTTACTGATAAAATTGTATCAGATTGAGACATGGGATCATAATGCCCAACAAACTGAGAACAAACTCATTTATTTTCTGAGACAAATTGACACAGTACTGGAATATAGACAAAAGCAATATTAAATTAAGAACAAATTGACAACAAACATGAATAAACTGGAATACAAATAAATAGAAGGTTCATTGTCTGTCATGCAAAAACTGAAATATAAATAATTCAAAAAACTAGGCACTACCCACTAGTGTGCATTGCTCACAAGTCACAAGAAAAGTGTGTATTGCGGGATAGTTTGGTTTAATTTCAATTATCAGTAAAAAAAAAAAAATTAAACCGAAATTTTAACAAACCACCCTATGAAGGCACAATTACTTAAAATCTAAATATCAGTGCATTTTTTTGGATTTGTATTGTACAAGCATTAAGCTAAAGTAGATGTTTACCAGAAAGTAACTATATCTCTTTGCATGATGTACATGATGCATTCTCATTTTTAACTGGAAAACTACCATGGCGTTGGTAAAATTTTCTAATGCTGTGCTACATTAATTTGGATCATACCACAAAAGGCACAAATTAGTTACCTGGTTGATGAATTTGTTTGTGTTGTTCAGAATTCACATCTATACCAATCATTTCACCAAAAATTGAAAAAAAACCTGAAAATACTGAACAAATATAAAAACTAAATTGGGATGCAACATGTACCAATATAACTTTCATAAAAAAATGAGAAATTACAAAACTTAAGATCAAGAAAAGTAGAAGAAACTTACTCTGGATGAATGTTTCTCTGGAAGTGGGTCCCATAGGCGGAGTAAATTAATCCGCCTAGAGACTTGGAATAACTTACTCCAGATTAACCCAGTATTACACCATTTTACTCCTATTTCCTCCTCGTTTTTGCAGCTTTAAGTGTGGAGTAAGGGTTTACTCCACCTTTTACTCCACAACCAAACATGACCAATATTAGTTTCTTCGTTTGTAACATTAGCCCTAACCAACCAGAAATACAAATATAATTTAAACAAAAGGAAAGAAAGAACTGATTATTCAAAATGCGGCACCTCCGACCCGCAACACTTTTGCTAGCATTTAAAACTAAAAGCACAATGCAAACTTATGAGAAGTTCACATCTCAAAATAACCACGAGTCTCTGAAAATTTGAGTAAAATTCCCTCAAACCAAGATGAGATGAGGTAAAAGCAAAATCTCGTTATTGCGTGGATGGTGGCTTCTTGGCTTCGTCAGCCACCAATTTCTTTAGCCGCTCTTGGAGTACACGCACCCTGCCCTCTGTGCGCCGCAGCTTGCGCCACCTCCACGTGAGGTACGCACCAAGTCCACCGTAGACTAGGATGTACGACCCCCACACATACGGGTATGTCTCGGCATGCTCCTTGGTTCTTTGCCATTGCTCTTGCAATTTATTTGCTAATCCGACAGATGGTTCACTGGGGCCTGCCTTAGGTTCATGTCCTCCCCCGTCGGCCATCAATTAGGCTCTCTCTATTTTTTTTTTGTACAACTCCTATGCACTATAACAAAAAAATAATGTTATTCTTAGAAAGAGAAAACAGTTACCCATACCAGGTATAACAGGTATCGAAGGATAAGTAAACAAGTTTATTATGATACCTGTACCAGGTATTAAGTGGTACAAATCCATTATTACTGGATACCGATCACTCAGTAAAACCCAAATAGAGAAAAAACAAAAACTTTATGAAAAACACACAAATCAATAACAGAAAAATATAAAAGGATTTTTAGTGGTGGACAAATACAACAGCTTAAATCAAATTCTTTAGTCAGGATCAGATAGTACCAGGTAAGAGTTACTTCTGCTGGTTTAATTTGATATTATTGTTTGTGAAGTACCTTACTTATAGTGTGTTGCCAGAGGAGCCAGGATTTTCACCGGGGATAGGCAAAAAAAAAAATTCACAACAAAAATTGTAATTTTTAAATGAAACAAAATATCAACATTTTGAAGGTTTTCATCAGGGGCGTAATTTGAATGCTGTATCATGATTTTTCTTAAGATATTTGTACAAATTCAATGTGTAGAATGAATGGGAACACACTTACCTGAATGCAAACACAGAATATAAGATCTGAATGCTGGAAGCTAACAAAAATGATCAAATCAACTACATTGATACATAGTTCTTCAAAGTGAGATACTATAATATAAATTTCCACTCAATAAACCCAAAGTTCAGCAAATACATACAACTATTTTACAGTTTGAAAATTGGCCATACTAAATAGTGCACTGTAATTAGCATCAACAAGCACAAAATGAATTATCTGGTATATATACACACACACACCACTCATTATACTAACATGATCCCAAAACCTTAGAATATTATTTGTTGGCTCAAATGTTTTGTAATAAAAATGCACCACAAATTAACCCCAAAACCTTAGAATAGTAATGTAGTATAGGTGAAAAACATTTAAACTTAACACAGTTATTTAGCCACTCTTGTTATTTTTTTTTTTAATTATTATGCCTTCTGTAATATAATATCATGCTTTAATAATCTTAATATATCTTACTTTTAGGCCAATATTTTATTGTATCCTTTGTATCACAGGAGCATGAGATGTTGATATTACAAAAGCCTTTTCCGAATCGCAGTTCAGAAAAAAAATAAAATAATAATTGATCGCAGTTCAGAAAAATGGCTGACTAGGGTTAATCGCAGTTCAGAAAAAAGTTAGGGTTACCAGGCTGACTAGCTGAGCAGCGTTCCACGATCCCGCCTGAGCCGCCTTAGTCTCTTCTCTGTTTTCTCTCGCGAGACCTCAGACCCGAATCCGCGAATCAACGAAATGAGCAGAGAGACGGGTAGCGAGATAACGGGTAGGGTCGAAGACGGAGCGAAAAACAAAATCCAGACCGGGAGGAGAGCAGTTTGGGTCCGATGCCCATCCGATCCGCTTTAAGATCCGTGCGCCTCACTTTAATATCCGTCCGATTAGAATATTCTTTTCTAGATCTGAATCGTCCGATTAGAATTCGCACGAATATTAAAAGGACACCGTGCATTCCACATAAGGTCGGATTGGTCCGGATCTAATGATATGGATTCCAGAGAACTGTGGGGCTGCGAGAATAAAAAAAATAAACTGAGCTGGGCTGGGCCATGATTTGGAAAGTAAATTAATTATAAATCTATCTAGCGATTTGGGCGAAAGAAAGAATGCTTGAAATTGAATCAAATCAAAAAGAGAGATTCTCACCTTAATTAGAATTTTTTTTTATAAACCATAATTAATATTTTTTTTAGTAAAACAACATGATTATTTTTGTTTTTATAAAAACTATAAGAAATGAGTTGGCATCTCGGTCCGAATTTTTTTTTTTTTAACGGGACCGAATTGGCATTTCGGTTCCACCTTGTTTTATAGTTTTTTTTAGAAAAACTGTGTAGCCATCGGTGTAACACAGAGAAATTGAGATCCAATGTTTTTTCAGCTGGGACCGAGTTGCCAATTTGGTCCCAACTGTTTTTTTTAGGGTTTGCTTATAAATACCTTTCTGTAGCAACTGTTTTTTTTTCTTCAGCCGGAACCGAATTGGCAACTCGGTCCGATGTTTTTTAGGAATTTTTTGTGGTCGGTCTTTGTAAAAACTGTAAAACAACTCGGGGCCGAGATGACAATTTGGTCCCTAATAAAAAAAAATTCGGATCAAGTTACCAACAATGTTTTTATGATTTTTGTAAAAAAAAAAGTAATCATATTATTTTCCTAATTTTTTTTTATGGTTTATTATTGATTCTTCAAATTCAAAAGGTAGATTTATCATGTGGGATCCGAATCCGATAAGTTATAAACAAGCTATTACTTTCTTCTTCTTCTTTTTTTCCCCTTTAGTTGGGCTATTATCTTTTTTTTTTTTCTAGGATATCTATTTTCTAATTTCAACTACTTACCAATTTATAAAGTCTACATAAATTAATTAGGAATGAGTATCAGATCTTGTAGGATATACTTTTAAAAACTTACATAAATTTATGATAAGCGTGCTTGATAATGTACAACTAAATTTGTTTATCACTTATTTTGTCGGTTTTTTTTGGTTCTTTATAATTTTTTAATATTCTGTCCATAAAAGCATGACCTAATTAGTACAAATTATTTCTAATCATAATAAGATGTTTCATAAATCCAGTAGCTTTCATATATATATATATATAGAGAGAGAGAGTAGAGCTAGGTTGCTCTTAGGAGTACCAAGCCTCTTTGTACTCTTAACTCTAAAATCTATTAGATTAACTTCGAACGACGAATCCAAACTGTTGAAATCCTTCTATCTTACGAGTGATGTGTCTACATGTGAAAATTTTAAAGTTTCGAATTAATTTAGTGTAAAGTCAAGTGGTCAAAATTAGAAGGTTTCTAAATTAATTTTAATGTATGCATTTTTTGGAAGCCTTTTGACCACTTGACTTTATACTAAATTAATTCGAAACTTTAAAATTTTCACATGTAGACGCATCACTCGTAAGGTAGAAAGATTTTAACGGTTTGGATTCGTTGTTCGAAATTAATCTGATATGTTTTAGAATTAAGAGTACAAAAGGGCTTGGTACTCCTAGGGGCACCCTAGTTCTACTCATAATAACAAATCAATAGTTCGGGTTCGGTTCGGCGGGATTAAAAATTTGTGATTCGGGTATAATTCGGGTATAATTCGGGTATTATTCGCGAATGATTCGGTACAATAACAAAGTAAAAAAAAAAGTATTTCATCCTTCTAACATTGGAGCGGATTCGACTCCCTTAAAATTATTTCACACCACCTCTTTTTTTGAATCCACTCGGGACTCGGGAGAAGCATGGAACCCAGCGTCACTATTTTTTAAATCAATTCACAGCGGGCCGGCCCATTATTAGATTTCAGCAGACGTTTTGTTCGCATTTTTATCGCGAATAATTAATGACTCGCGTTTTATACGCATTTTATTCGTGAATAAAACGTATTATATGTTTTTTTGCGTTTTATTCGGAGTTCGGTTCGGAAACTTTAAAAAAAAACGAATAAAACGCGAATATATCGCGAATCTTGTTACTATGGTTCTACTCTCTCTCTCTCTCTCTCTATATATATATATATATATATATATATATATATATATAGTGATGCTACCATGCTTTGAGAAGTAAAGATGATGCTTTATTTACCGCTCGTATCTCTATTTTCAAAGTTCAAACAGTCAATCCGAACTTCTTAACATGAACTTCATATTGAAATGTGCTTGGAGACTAAATTTTATATATTTTTTTAGAAATTTTTACTATTTTTTTAGAATTTTTGAAAATCAGTGTTTTTCTTAATATTTTTTTATTTAATTAAAAGTTGTGATAAAAAAGGTAAATTTTTTTTAAAAAAATGTACAATTTGATCTCCAAACACATTTCAATATAAAGATCATGTTAAGAAGGATCGACTGTTTGAACTTAAAAAAAATGAAGATACGAGCGGGAAGTAAAACACTATCTTTGCTTCCCAAAGCATGATAACATCTCTCTCTCTATATATATCTTCAAAATATTTTTCTATATTTTATTCACCATTTACATTTATTATATAATTTTTCAGTAGTATGAAATGTTTATATTGAAATTAAATTTTCAGCAGAAGTTTCGGTGAAGTTATGTTTGAATATTGTCATGTTTTCAATGCTATGTATATTAGTATTTGTAAAAATGCCTAGTCTTGAGAGTTCTTTTTAATTGAATACATCGTTTAATTACACTTTACAAAGCGATTATGTATTATTAATAGTATGCATAGTTTTATATTATTATAATAATAAAACAATAAAATTGTATATTATTAAACTTTCGGCTTATTTAGTTCTGATTTTTAGTTGCCTTGTATATTATCTATAGTATGGACAGATTGAGATGTTAAAATTGAGTAAGAATTCTAATTCTAAGTAAATAAATTAATGTTAAATATTCATCATTTGTAAAAATTTGTTTCTTCAAATTATTTTATCATTTTTTGTTGCACTAAGAATAAAAAATTATTTTATAACATAACTTTGTATTTTTTTTTTTTGAAAAAAAAACACATGTCTACCAATTATACTCATGATTTTATATATATTTCTAAATTATGTAATGAGAACCTAATTTTATAATTAGAGATCTAAAAAAATCAACAGATAATATAAAACTCTGTATCTGTTGTGTAATTAGGGGGTGAAAACTGAGCAGATAATGGTGAAATCATATCCATATCTCTTTTTAATTTTCCAAATACGGTTAAGGATCAAATTGAATATTTATTAAAAAATATATAAAAATATTTTTGAAAATACTAAAATTTATGATATTTATTAATTATAATGGTGAATAAAAATAAGTTTTCATAATATATATACTAAATTATATAGCATATCTACTATTTGAACACAAATAATTGAAACCTAAAACTATAACTCTATCCATTCGGATATCCGATCCACAAATAATTTTTTGAATCGGATTTTATGCACACCATTTTCACCCCTATTTGTGTTCATCATAATACCTCTCAATACAACACAACACCGGAGCGATACTGATAGTTTAAATTAAGTTGAGCCTGTCAGTCAAGTGTCACACAGTATTAGTCTCAATTCGGTTGCAAGGAATCTGAGCAGTGGGAGTAACACTGACAGAGTGAGAAAAACATGTTGTGTCGTAATTTTAGTCTCGTGTTGCGCCATATTGTAATTATATGAACAGTGACATATGTCGTGCCTTGTCTTAATTAAAATGTTAAGAAATTGTCACAACATGCGAATGGTCACGTGACTCATGTGCCGTGTTAAAATGTAACTGGCCACGTTTAACTATTTTTTTTCTTTTCATAATTTATGTTAGTTTATTCAAAATTTAACATTTGATTAATATCTAACGGTTCTAATTATACGGACTCCCATGACTACTTGCCGTGCCAAATTTTCAAAAGATTTTCATGACACGCAAATAGTTACGACACAAAACATGCAAATCACGACACGTAACATTCACACGTGCCGTATTATTCCGTATCATAACCGTACCGTTCCGTGACAAAACCGGCTCAGCTGTGCCCTTCTCCCCCACTCTAACCACCGTGGCACTTAAAGCGCGCGCACTGGGATAAGACCGCGGGTGTCATTATTGGCACTCGATGCTGACATACCAAATATTTATCCACACCTGTTCTTCGTGAACCCCATAATCTGTTTCTCCGTGGATGGAGTATGGACCCCAGAAACCAGGACCTACTGTAAGCCTGGTCCAAGGAACAATTTCTTGGTAGCTGGATGGTCTCCGTTGAAAAAACATATGTGCACATGGCGTTCCCAACTCTACTCAACTAAAATGAGGTAGGTCCTACAAGTCATTCAGCTTTGTTGTACCACTATGAGAGAACCAGTTAGACTGGATTCAACATTGGCTTCCAGAAAGAGTGGAGAGAAGAGAATAGGATTCGAGTTGGGAAGAAGAAAAAAGAGAGAATTTTTATCTACTGCAGTGTAAGCAAAATCTCATCTCAATTATTATCTACTCCTTGTTTTTTTTTAATCTCCTTATTTCTTTACTGGTTGTTATTCTTTGCGTGTTGTCTCAATTAGGATTGCAATTCTCCGTTTAATCTTAGTTGTACCTTCTGATTCCAGGATTTTGCCTTTAAACCTCAATTTTACACTAACCTTAGATCTAAACCTCTTCTCAAGTTATTTTGTAATAATACGGATATGCTCAGCACTCGTAAGTACTGGTGAAATTAATTTGAAAGAAATACTCTCAAATTTAGTTAAAAATAAATCAGTCCCCAAGGCCGTGTAATTGATACTCTACATGTTCTGAATCTCTAATCGCAATATAACTTTTATTTTTATTTTTGTTATGTTAGGTAACTCCTAATTTAGAAAACCAATTAATTATTACATGCTGATCATCACATTTTTTTTTTTTTTTCAATTTGCTATTATTGTTTCTGCAGATAAGGACTAATTCTTATTTTTGTTTTTTTTTCTCTTTCCAGCAACCAAAGATGATATAATTCAGAGATGACCAGCATCTAACAACACTAGGATTCTACTTTCAAAAAAAGAAAAGAAAAGAAATATAAAAAAAATAATTAAAAGGATCTAACATGGCATGGTTTCGTGCTGCATCAGCTCTCTCTAGGCAAGCACTGAGGAGAAATCTGAACCTAGCCAGATCACCGTACCACCTGGCTGGTAGTAGGCCAATACCACCTCCTCCTTGCCGTACCTTCCATGGAACCAAACCACATTCCTTTGCAGCCCCAATCCCGCGTGCTGTACCGTTATCACGTCTGACGGACAGTTTTTTAGACGGTACGAGCAGTGTGTACCTGGAAGAATTACAAAGAGCCTGGGAGGCAGACCCGACAAGTGTCGATGAATCATGGGACAACTTCTTTAGAAACTTTGTGGGCCAGGCCACCACATCACCTGGTATATCTGGTCAAACCATACAAGAGAGCATGCGGTTGCTATTACTTGTTCGGGCATACCAGGTTAACGGGCACATGAAGGCAAAACTAGACCCGTTAGGGTTAGAGCAGCGTCCGATACCTGATGATTTGGATCCTGCTCTTTATGGGTTCTCTGAGGCTGATTTGGACCGGGAATTCTTTCTTGGAGTGTGGCGGATGTCTGGTTTTTTATCAGAAAATCGACCTGTTCAGACTCTTAGGTCGATATTAAACCGGCTTGAACAAGCGTATTGTGGTACAATTGGGTACGAGTACATGCATATACCCGACAGAGAGAAGTGTAATTGGTTGAGAGAGAAAATCGAGACAGTTAAACCAAGGGAATATGCTCATGATAGGCGGTTGGTGATGCTAGATAGGCTTATTTGGAGCACGCAATTCGAGAATTTCTTGGCAACCAAATGGACAACAGCAAAACGGTTCGGGTTAGAAGGATGTGAGACTTTGATACCCGGTATGAAAGAAATGTTTGATCGGTCCGCTGATATGGGTGTTGAGAGTATAGTTATTGGAATGCCACACAGAGGTCGGTTAAATGTATTAGGAAATGTCGTTAGGAAACCTCTGCGTCAGATATTTAGTGAGTTTAGTGGTGGTACCAAACCAGTAGATGAAGGTGAGGGTTTGTATACTGGTACAGGCGATGTGAAGTATCATTTGGGCACATCCTATGACCGGCCAACACGTGGTGGTAAGCGAATCCATTTATCTCTACTTGCAAACCCAAGTCATTTAGAGGCAGTTGATCCAGTTGTAGTCGGTAAAACCAGGGCAAAACAATATTACGCAAACGACACCAACCGAACAAAGGTCTTGGGAGTGTTGATTCACGGTGACGGAAGCTTTGCGGGCCAAGGTGTGGTCTATGAAACCTTGCATTTAAGTGCGCTAGAAAACTATACCACAGGTGGAACTATACACATAGTTGTGAATAATCAAGTGGCATTCACGACTGATCCAAAAGCAGGACGGTCGAGTCAGTACTGTACTGACGTGGCAAAGGCATTAGATGCGCCGATTTTTCATGTGAATGGGGATGACTTGGAGGCTGTAGTGCATGTGTGTGAGCTGGCGGGTGAGTGGCGACAAACGTTTCATTCTGACGTGGTCGTGGATATAGTTTGTTATAGGCGGTTTGGGCATAATGAGATTGACGAGCCTTCATTCACTCAGCCTAAGATGTACCAGGTTCGTTCTCTTTATTTTATTTTTTTGTGTAGTCTTTTTTTTTTCCTCAGGGTTGAAGTTGTAGTTTGTAGTTTGTACTAATGTAGTTAAGTTCTTGGGGGAGCCGAATAGCCAATCTCTGTCCGAGCCTATACAAGTACTGCACCTGATCGGTACATTGGAAAATGGGTTGATTCAACAACAGAAAGAATACTATTAAAAATAAGAAATTGGAGAGTTTATGTAATTTTCTCAATTTGGAAGGCCTTTTTTTTCTTTTTGACAGTGTTAAAAATTGGAGATTTTATGTGATATTTTTTTTAAACTGGAAGGTCCTTTTTGTTTATTCACAGTGTCAATAATCTTTTTTATTCATGCTTCTTTAATAATAGGTGATCAGAAATCATCCAAGTGCACTCAGCATATACCAAAAGCAGCTTCTCGAATCGGAACAAATTAGAAAAGAAGAAGTAGAGAGGCTGCAAACAAAGGTCAACACCATCTTGAACGAAGAATTTGAAAATAGTAAGAATTATGTGCCGAATAAAAGAGACTGGCTCTCGGCTTACTGGGCCGGGTTTAAATCACCCGAACAAATTTCAAGAATCCGCAATACTGGGTAATACTCTACTTCATTACTTGTTTCTCTTTATTTCATTACTGCAAGTTTGTCATAACGACTCGACACTCATGTAGTGTGAAACCGGAGATACTAAAACGGGTTGGGCAAGCAATGACAATGCTGCCCGAAAACTTCACGCCACACAGAGGAGTAAAAAAGATTTTTGAGAACCGGGCCAAGATGATAGAGACTGGAGAAGGGCTTGATTGGGCTGTTGGAGAGGCTCTTGCATTTGCTACTCTCATAGTAGAAGGAAATCATGTCAGATTGAGCGGTCAAGATGTCGAGAGGGGCACCTTTAGTCATAGGCATTCTGTAATTCATGATCAAGTTACCGGAGAGAGATACTGCCCCCTTGATCATATTATCATGAACCAACCCGAAGAGATGTTTACTGTCAGTAACAGGCATGTTATATTTTTGCACTTTGATTTAATTTATGCTTATGAGTACTCCTGGAAAAGCTCATAATGTCACATGAATCCCTACATGATGGAAACTATCAAGGTTATATATGTATATTTTTTTCTGTTTTATTTAATTTATACTGATGGGTACCCCTGCAAAACCTGAAAACGTTTTATAAATACCCTAGAGATGCAATATATCCTGGAGATTCTTGTAAAGGCACCTACATAACATGTATAACCTTGCAAACTGTTTTCTTTTTTGTTCCAATTATATGAGTAAAACCCTTATTTGAGCAAAAGAATTTCAATTTAATGAGTTTTTCAGGGACACGCATTAATTCGACATTGAATATATGTAGTAGCTCTTTAGTTTTGTCCTGTTTGTGTTATTTGTAGCTCCTTGTCAGAGTTTGGTGTATTGGGGTTCGAGTTGGGCTACTCAATGGAAAACCCTAATTCTCTAGTAATGTGGGAGGCCCAATTTGGAGATTTTGCAAATGGGGCCCAGGTGATATTTGATCAGTTCTTGAGCAGCGGCGAGTCAAAGTGGCTTCGTCAGACTGGCCTCGTTTGTTTGTTACCACATGGATATGATGGCCAGGGACCAGAACACTCCAGCGCCCGACTCGAGCGCTTTCTCCAGGCATGTGTTGTGTTTTTTTTTGTTATTTATTCCAGTATTATTTTGCTATCTGTCTATCTCTGACAGTTAAAATTTTGTTTGTTATACAGATGAGCGACGATCACCCATATGTTATACCAGAGATGGACCCCACAATGAGAAAACAGATCCAAGAATGCAATTGGCAAATTGTGAATGTCACCACACCAGCTAATTATTTCCATGTTCTTCGCCGACAGGTAGTAAAAATCATCTATATGAATATCTTCTTTTATGTGGAGAACATAGATCTTTTTTTACTTACTGCTCCTTTTATTTTTTAATGTAGATACATAGAGATTTCCGGAAGCCTCTGATAGTGATGTCACCAAAGAACCTGCTTCGTCACAAGGACTGTAAATCCCACTTATCTGAGTTCGATGACCTTGTGGGCCACCCCGGGTTTGACAAACAGGGGACCCGCTTCAAGCGCCTCATTAAAGACCAAAATGACCATAAAGACCTTGAGGAGGGCATTAATCGCCTCGTTCTGTGCTCGGGAAAGGTACACATCGATAGTTAATTTTTCATATTCTCTGAACAGTTTGATTCATGTTTTCTAAACATGTCATTTCTGTGGTCATTATTTATTTATTATTTTATTTTATATAATATTAATAATAGGTGTATTATGAGTTGGATGAAGAAAGAAAGAAAAGGGAAAGAAAGGATGTGGCCATATGTCGGGTCGAGCAGCTGTGCCCGTTCCCCTATGACCTCATCCAGCGAGAACTAAAGAGATATCCGAGTAGTTTCTCTCTCTCTTCAGTTTACTTTTCTAATATTTTTATTTTATTAATTACTCCTTTATATGGTCCTGCTGCATCATTCCATATAAACATCTTAGTTTATAACTTGTAATTAATTACCTTTAGGCTATTTTGCTAGAAGTTTACAGTAAGACACCAGATTTGTTTTTTCATTGTTTTCGCAGAAAATATCTGCGGTTTTTGTTTTTTTAGAACCCTCCTATTACAGAACAAAGAGTATTTACTACTAGAATAGAGTGAGGCTATAGTACTATGCAGAGTGCACATCAGCCTGTACTATGGATCTATATCTCCATTTTTAATATCTGAACTGTCAATCAGAACCGTTCAACATGATCGCCATATGAAAATGTACTTGGAGGCCAAAATTTATTTATTTTTTTAGATAGGTAGAAAATCACTACTTTGGGATGGTTCAAAATCATTTTTTTTTAGGAAGGGATGGTCCAAAATCTTTAAATCAAGTGATTTTCTACATATTTAAAACAATAGTAAATATTTTTAATAAAAATGTAAAGTTTGGTCTTCAAATACATTTTCATATAGAAATCATTTTGAGCGATATGTATTGGCTGTTTGGATTTTAAAAATGGAGATATGAATCTATAGTACAGAATAAAGTGCGCTATGCATAGTTTCGTAGCCTCACTCACTAGAATATTCGTTTTGGTCTCTAGTATTGTTTTTTTCTTTGACACATTTACCCTTCCAACACATTATGGTTTGTTCATATAATACTGATTTATGAATTAATATCTGTAGATGCGGAGATTGTGTGGTGCCAAGAGGAACCAATGAACATGGGTGCATACAGTTACATTGCACCGCGCCTTCTGACAGCCATGAAAACATTTAACCGTGGGTCCATAGAGGACATCAAGTACGTGGGGCGGGCCCCATCAGCAGCCACCGCAACTGGTTTCTACTCGTTGCACGTACAAGAGCAAACAGAGCTTTTGCAGAAGGCCTTGCAAGATGACCCAATCAACCATCCATTGGAAAAATAAGAATTTGTTGAGATTCGTACCAATGATTCCATGCAAGATTGATTGCAGTGGAATATTTCTTTGTAGAATTCAGAATGTATTGACATGTACATTTGTACTCTTTGGTATTTGCAATAATTTTGCATACTGATGTGTATGCAAAACATATCTCTACAAGATCTCTTTGTATGTTAGAAATATTTAAAGTAAATTATTAAGCTGAACTGTGCTTCAACATATGTTGCTTTCATTTATTTATCTATCAGTTTAATTTTTAGTTGTCCTGACCTCTGTGGTTAGTAATTAGATGGGACCTGAGGCTGTTGATGGAGCAAGTAGTCATGTCTCATGATGAATAATTTTACCAAAAATGAAAATTAATATATATGGTAGTTATTAAATGGTAATATACATTAGGAGAGGTGGAATTGAGAAGAAATGAATTAGGAGAGAATATGGATGACAGGAGAGAAGGGAGAAGAGGTTAACTAGATAACTAGCATATATTAGAAGAGGAGGGATTCAAATGGTAAAATAGTGACACATCTTGACACCATATGTTTATAAGTCATTTGAGCGATTTCAAGGTTCAAACCATCAATTCAAACTGTTCAACATGATCTTTATATTAAAATATGCTCGGGGTACCAAACTTTACATTTTTTTTGTGCACATCTGAATAAATACTAAAAATTTGGTGTCCAAGCACATTTTAATATGGAGATCATGTTGAACGGTTTGGATTGACAGTTTGGAGTCATTTTAAATCGCTTGGAGACCAGAATGACTTGTAAAATCGCTGGACCATTGAAAAACAACGATTTTCAAAAATTCTAAATAAATACTAAAAAAGTTCCAAAAAAATATAAAATTTGGTATCCAAGTACATTTTAATATGGAGATCATGTTGAATGGTTCGGATCAAATATTTAGACTTTGAAATCGCAAAAATGACTTATAAAAATATGGTGTTAAGGTGTGTCACCATAAAATGGTGTAATTAGATCCCTCATATTATATTAGAAATAGAAAGTACTGAATATTGTAATTTTCCATAACTTTCAAAGAAAAATCAAATTGAAAAAAAAAAAAAACCAAAACCTTTCTTTCTGTACCATTATCTTTTAGTTATTTAGGATGAGCAAGGATAATCATTCATCATCCTCGTCCATTATGTACGTTTACAATGACACAAACATAAAGTTTTCATAAAGCATGATTTAGGAAGTTAACAACTTTTGTGTTTTGCAAATAATAGAATTTTTATGTTATCAAAATAAAACCGTTAGAATAATTTTTCAACTTAGTGATTCATATAAAAAAAATGAAAAGTGATAATTTTTTTATGTGCATGTAGATCACATCTAACAGTTTAGTTGGATATTTGAATTTTAAATTTTAAGTTAGTGATGTTTATAAAATGGAGACAGAAAATAGAGACAGAGAGGTATTTTAACCCTCTAAAAAGATGACACACATATAATTTGCATTGAAGCATGTTGACTTGAATAACAAAATTTGCAATCTGCGCAACATAATAAACAAAATTAATTTTTACAGAACTTATTTACCACAATTACATTTAGTTTAATAATAAAAAGTTTGAAGCACGAGTGTTACGCACAATTTAATTCCAATTTAATATAAACAAAATCACACTTGTCAAATGTTTAAACCAAAGAAATTCAATATGAAAGAGCATCTACATCTCTGAAACTCTTAGGATTTCTAAACTAATTTGACAGTTTTTAAATCAATTTAAAAATTGTAGTTGGATTTTTTATTTATCAATTTTGCACAATTTTTTTTTTTTAAAAAGGTCACAAGACCCATTCCATTAAGGAAATAATAATTACAGGAACATTTATTGCCAAGGTCACCCCCTGCCAAGCTGTAGCACAAAAACTCTAAGATATAGAAACTAATAAAGTAACATCACAGCCCATACACCATACTAAAGAGGAATTTAACATCCAAAAGTAAATATAGAAAGCTATAGTTAACCCATTTGTCAAAAGCAAAATAGTAATCCTAGATACTAAGGAAGGACACTAGGGAAAGAAGCTATTCATCTGGTTCTGATCCATTCCTGTGCAGCACCAGCTCCATATTGGATGGGATATCAATTTTGCACAATATTTTCTTAATAAAAAATCGTTTCAAAACTCTGATTTGGCCAAATAATCAATCGCTATTTGCTCAATTTTTCCAATCCAACCCCATCGCTCTCTCCCTCCTTCACAACTATTTGTAATCATTTTCTTCTCCATGGTTTCTTCTCCACCACCGCCATCTCCCTCTGGCCTCTACCAAAACCTCTTCAATAAGTTTATTCAATATACGTAATTAGTGTGTGGCGGTCACACGGATGCGGAAATGGGTCCCACACCCTCTCTTCATTTTAAGAACCCATCACGTACTAAGTTATATGTAAGGCGCCACAGAAGATCAAAAGAAAATTCGGGAAAAATCAAGCAGAATAGATGCATACAGGGCAAATTAGCGGGTTCTGTGACTGTGATCCGATAGGTAGTTATAAATCATAAAACGTAACTGCTGAAGTTAATATTACAAAAATTATGTTTACATGAAGAAAAATTAAAGAAATACTTTCAAATATGCGACTTTAATTGATAAAGGGACATTTCAAGTGATGGAGAAAAGTAGGCTCTCCTTGTGTTGTTATTTTTATAATATTCGGTAATAAAAATTATTACCGCAACATCCTACTGAATTTTTTATTAATAGGAAAAACAAAAACAAAAAAATCGAGAATGGTTAAAGAATTCGCTAGATTCTGAGATATAAGAAAACCGTGATAGTTTATAACGTTCAGATTAGCGAAGTTAATTAAACCACTAATTAATAAAACAAGAAAAAAACAAAAAAAAACATACATTACTGTCTGTAACATTCAGACTCATTATTTCATTTGATAGTAGAACTTGGAGAAATTTTTTGAAATGGTTTGGACGTTGTGAACTTCCACGTTCAATTTTTTGTTTTGTTGTTGTTGTTGTTGTTTTGTTAATTAGGAGTTTAATTGAATCGGCTAATTTGGACGTTATAAACCACAATATCCAATCAGGTACTATAAACTATCATGGTTTTCTTATATCTCACAATCTAGCGAATTCTTTCACTATTTTCGATTTTTGTTTTTGGTTTTTCCTATTAATAAAAATTTCGGCAACACCCCATACGGTAATCTAAGAGAAGGTGCTTTTATAGTTTTTTTTTTTTTTTTTTCTTCAGTTTCTCAGAGTTATAAAGAGATTTGGTGTGTCTAGCTTTTCTCCGAATTTATTTTGGTTGTATCTTATGCACCTTAATAGGTCAGATGACAAACAGCAGGTGGATTCTATTATGGTCGATATATCAGATTATTCGAATCTTTTTATAAGCACCTGACATGTTACACCAGTACAATCTTTCTGTACATTTTTATAAGCACAAATCTAGCTTGACAGGTTAAATTTAGCGCTCAATTACACCATTACAAGAGAAAGATTTGAAGCTCTTGCATGTAATCGTTATCGACACAATCAATGTATAAGTCTGTTTTAAATCACAAAGAGTTTTTTTATTTTCTTTTATGCTGATTTGTTTTTTTTTTCTTTTTTCTTTTTCTATACCCATTTATTATTCTGTTAATCATCTGGTATTCTGCTAGAACCAGAAGAATATAAACACTGACAGTTGGTTTTATCAATATTTGCATGCTAAAAAACCATCGAAATTTAATGTTTTACATGTTTAAAACTGAATAAAATACCAATTAATTTCAACCAAAAACAAAGCTGTAACAGCCTCCTGTGCGTAATTATAATCTGTGTTTTTTTTAAAGATGCATACAACTAAAAAAGAAGAACCTCTTGCAAAATATTTTATACGTACAACTCGTTAGCCAGCAAATAGTATGAGAAGTTCCTCATCAGTTATTGCACCGATTTCCATTCGCCTTTCAAAAGCTGTCAGGTTACCGCCATCTTTTATTGAAGCTCGGGCACCCCTTTAGAGAATAGAAATGAAAATACATATTCAATGAAAGCTCTAGAATATACATATTTAATAAAGAGTGAGGCTATGCTATTTTGCAAAGCACGGATCAGTCCATGCTATGGATCCATATCTTAACAACTCAACATGATCTCCATATGAAAATGTAGTTAAAGACCATACTTTACAGTTTTTAGAATTTTTGTAAACCACAGTTGAAAATCACTACTTATGGATGGTCCAAAATCTTTTAGATCAATTGATCTTCTACTTGTCCAAAAAATAGTAATTTTTTTTTTGAAATAATGTAAAATTTGATCTCTAAGTACATTTTCATATGAAGATCATGTCGAATGGTTTGGATCGATTGTTTGGATTTTGAAAACAAAAATATGGATCCATGGTAAGGATCGATGTGTGCTTTGAAATAAATGTCAGATATATAACCAGGCCATGTTTCATGATAACACATACCTCTTGAGGAGATACTTAGCAACTGCATCATTCTTTTTAAACACGCAATGATGTAAAGGTGTACGGCCGTGAAAATCTTGCAAATCAATGTGGGACCCAAACTGAAGAAAGAGCTCTAACATGGTAGGGTCCGCAAAATGGCACGCAAAATGTAGAGGAGAGCACCCCTCCATGCAACTGTCCTGCTGATCTGATGATGCTATTCTCTGACATGCTAACGGATCAAACTGCCACTGCTCGACAGTAGATTCAGATTGATTATGGCAATTGTCATCTGGTTCGTAGTATCTCATGTTCGGATTTATGTTGTTGGCCACAATAAGCCGGTATGCCGTCTTAATATCATTTGATTTAATTGCATCCCAAATCGTAACAGAATGCGATTCTGGTTCTTTGGCAATTAAAAGTTTCTCCATGTACTGCATGTCAAAATGTTTCAAACAGTGTTTATTTTTCATTTATTTTTATCACTTAATCTTTAAAAGTAACAAACTGGTTTAGGTCAACTTTTTGTATTAAAAAATATTTAGATGTCACACTCAACATATTCTCGTATTCTGCAGAGCAAAGAAGACATTTGCAAAGAATTTCTTATCCAGTTAAAGTCAAGTACAAGTTAAAGCAAAAATGATTGTGTGCATAAACTTGTAACCTCACAAAATTTATTCATCTCTAGTGTACATAAACTTGTAACCTCACAAAATTTCAATTTTGCCTAGGGAAATTGTTTGATTCAGTTGCAAAACATAAATATGCCCAGTTTTGCAGGAAAAATAACATATTTCAGGCATTGGCACCTTATTTGAGAAAAAAAATAGTTTTCAAGTGGGAAAAATGTTAAAATTTAGATGTACCTTCGTTTGGATGTATTTCTCCTTGGTCATAAGAGTGTCACTGGGATTGGGTTTTTCTATAGGGGCACTACCTTCTTCTGATTTATCATTGCTGCACACGAATATAAGATTAATAACAGCTATTGAGAGTAATGATTTAATGATGCATTTTTATTAGCCCAAAAATTTACCTCTCGTCTCTGTTGAGAAGAGAACCTTCCCAAATAGAATTAGCATATGTGTTACCCAATGCATGAAATAAATTGCACATTACAGGCTCCCAAACCCTCACATCCAACCGCAAAGACCTCACCTGTATGTAGAGAAAACTAAAGACATTAGTCTTTAAAGTTATAGCAAGACATATTATGAGCAAGGCTACGGTATTATGCATAGCGCGGATAAGTTTGTAATACGGATCAATATTTTTGCTTTCAAAGTTCAAATAGTCGATTTGAACCGTTCAGCATGATTTTCATATGAAAATTTACTTGCACATTAAATTTATAATTTTTAGAATTTATTTACTATTTTTGTAGAAAGGTAGAAACTCGCTACTTTTGAATGGTCTAGAATCTTTAGATCAATTGATCTTGTACCTATCTAAAAGAATAGTAACAAAATTCTAAAAAAATGTAAAATTTGATCTACAAGTACATTTTCATACGAAGATCAGGTTGAACAGTTCAGATTGATTGTTTGGACTTTGAAAATGGAGATATTGATCAATAGTACGGATCAATATGCGCTATGCACAGTACCATAGCCCGACTCACATATTATTTGCTTTAAGCTATTACTGGTTCTGAAAGAGCTTTTGCTTGTATGAATAATTGTATAAAAGAAACTTCCATAGACAAACAAACTGCTTTTCTATAGCACTCAGAAATCAAATTGTTTATGCCCTAAAGGACACTGCTAGGTGTAAATCCTGGCTTAACTCAAAATGAGCTGAGCTCATAGTGCTACAGTTCAAGTTTTGATGTGCTTATTATGAGACCAACTCCCCGCTTTGAAAGGGTTAATTTGGTCTAAATACACTTAGCTATCAGAGAGAACCATTTTTTTTTTGTCTAATACACATTGACAATTGCATTTCGAGTAATGTCAATATTTCAACTATTTTCAAATAAATAAAAGGGAACCTTTGAGATATGAACACCAAGATTGCGGTGAACTCCGGAACATTCGATGCACATGAGTATACCGAGATTTAGAGATGCCCAATCAGGCTCTGGCGCACTGCATTCGGCACAAATTTCATTTCCTGGGATGCTTCGCAAATCGCTCGATACGTTGTCATATCCCTGTTGCTGCTCCTCCAGGGACACAGATTCAATCCCGTTATTTTCTTTATCAGAGTTTCTAGAAAATAGCTGTTCAAACAAAAAGAATAAAATCCCGTTAATCATTTTGTAATATTTCAATAGAAAAGTGAGCAATATAAGAAGATTAATCCACAAACATAAAAACAGTGATTTTGGATGGTCCAGAATCTTTTGAAAAACAATGATTTTGTAGCTATCTAAGAAAATAGTAAAAAAGTTCCAAAAAAATAATCTCCAAGCACATTTTAATATGGAGATCATGTTGAGTGCTTCGGATCGACTGTTTGTTAGGCACAATTGAGGCATTTGAACCCTGCTCTAGTTTCTAATATGCCAACTTCTAAGGGCATTTTGATTATTTTTCCTAATTTAAGAAGTTTGCTTGTTAGTTGTTACCTATATACTTCTAGACTGACATTGACTTTGAGAACCTCTGGTTATTCCTACTTGTTTGGAAACTTAAGGCAAGAACTTAAGTTAATCATTTTATAATAACAACCTTCACAAATTCACGTCTTAAAAACAAAATAATATATAGTAGAGAACCTGGCGAGGGAAAGGAGAATGAAGGATTGATGCGATAACTCCAGTGATTTTCTCTATCCAGTCCATCTGCTCAGCTTTGTTCTCGCCCTGATGGTATTTAATTATATAAATACTGCTACCAAAGTATCTCACTCAAAGATTCACGGAACAATATTTTCATACGTGTCCCAGCAAAATTATACAAAGGAGAAATCACTTGCCTTCAATATTAGAAATATAATACAAATTCATACCAGGATTAACTATTTAAATTGACCTTTACCATGATGTCCTCCATGGTTAAATTTAAAACATATGATGAACATTTTTTTTTTCATTAGCAATTCTGAAAGGTAAGTTTGTCAAGGAGAGGAAATAAAGGAAATTACCTGAAGTGTATAACTCTTGGCAGGAGAAATTATTCGAAAGCAGAACCGCAGATCCTTTTGTTCAGCATCGAGCTTGAGAGTCGAGGTTTGCAGATCTATTGTGTGATAACCAAGAGTAGCTTCTTCACCCTGGTACGGAGTTCTTTGATTTAAAAATTTGAATCTGCTTTGCTGTAGCGTTGATCCTTGCTATTAGAAATTACAAAAGATCAGAAAAAGGTATTGACATGACTATAATTTCATAATGCTTTATAAAAATGACAGGAGTAGACTACAGAAATCTTCTTTAAATTGTCACACATTTCCAATTTTGATCCCAGATTATTTTAACTTAATGATGATAGTTTGGACTAAATTGGAAAAATATTCAAATTTATACAGACGATTTATGTAGTTTACTGAACAAACTAATAAAAAATAATGGAGAAGTGAAGAATATGACATACCGACTGTTTATTAAGTTTATTGCTATAATAATACAACATCCCGTGACTATCTAGCACAAAGAACTTCCTTTTCCACTCTCCTCTTGAGCTTGAAGAGCGCTTTAGTAGATAACCTTGTTTAATTATTTGTACCTACAAAATTAAAAATGACACATTCAGTTAGATGTGTTTTCCAACAAGAGTGATTATTGACTCAATTTTTTATCTGTACAGTTGAATAAATCAAAACTGATCACTACTTTTTTTCATATATTATATTAGTTTATTTAATGGTTATTTTTCACCGAAGACCTTGGAAGTTTATTTGCCGATGGATCTTAAATTATTTTTATTACAAAGAAGTCCAATTACTAAATTTTTTACTTTTATTTCACTCACTCTGTGTTCTTACATATGAGCAATCCACCAACAATATAACCAACAAATTTAGTTCAAATAACACTTTGGACCGGTATTATTTGAGTCTAATAACACCAGAGGCAGAAAACAAAGAGTGATAGTACCTCTCCGTTTGAGGAAGATTGCATCAGCTCTTCGATCTTTTTGTACGAATGAACACCGACCACATGAATTCCATCACCACTAGTTGAGTTGTCAGTATTACTCGCTGGTTTTAGGTTTGCCAGCTCAGCCTGAGTCCTGAATTCATGAATTCTTGTCTCGAGTTTTTCATGTTCATTACTAGCCATTTCTTTTGTTTGTTGAGCATATGTCAAAACCTTCATCATAGATCATACATTTAATTAGTAACAACCACGTGGGATGACAATTCATTAATGGTACCATGTGCATGTGTTGGGTGTACCAGTATCAAGTATAATACTCAAAGAAGCACATAAAAGTTCCAATATCAAGTATATAACAAATAAATGGAAATATGTACTGACTTCAGCACTGAACTTATACAGCTTAGCACTGACAGTATATTCTGGTACAGCATGTGAATGCCTCAATACCAGTATCGAAGTTTTGTAATCCTTGCCTGATGAACGAAGGGCTCCAGTTGTTGCAGCAACTCGTATCCCTAGACAAAAGAAAAGGAGTGATTAGAAATTGCAAGTTTGTAATAAGTCGTCTAACTTATGTAATGCTTACTTGTTTAAAATATCTCATATGGGCATCCATTACAGCACTGATTGACTCAAGAAACTCGTACTTCTTTTTCGCTTCAATGTTTGCAACATCGCTAACCTAAGAATTTTACCGTCAGAAGAATAAAAGTAAAAAAAATACAAATTCTAATTTACATTAGTTAGAAATAAGGAGAACAATTGACTTATGCATACTAGGTTAAATCGGCACTTCTCAAAAGTTGATTTAGAATTCTCCAGATCCTGTCATGATAAATGAGATAGGTTAATTCTCATAGTTGTTACTTGACAAAAAAAAATAATTGAGGTAAAGATTTTGACAGAGCACCTTTTAATTTATGCAGTGCACATACAATAAAGTCAAAACAACACTGCACATGACTTGTGCGCTGCATGAATTAAAATCTGCTCTTTCAAAATGTTTACCCGAATGCTTGTTTTGTAGAGAGAGAGTTTTACTATTACCTCTTCAAGCTCAGCATCAGTCCTAGTGCCTTTCTTTGCAGACACAAACTTCTCACGTGCCTGTAACAGAGTAGATCCGATAAGAAATAATATTACAATTATGTTGTGCATTTATTGGGAGTACCATGATAATCCAGTTCATAACCAAACAAAGTTGAATCTAAAAAATTAAGACAGAATTACAAGTAAACTAAGACAAACGTTTAAGTTATTATATAACATTTTACCTGGTCGTATCCAATTGCAGCTTTGTCCAAGCGTTTGCGGCTATCCTATATCATGGTAAAGTATTATCAAATCAAGCACCATTTAGAGCCTCCAGCGCTTATTGTTTAACTTTACCAAAATTTGCACATTAATTTCATATGTACCTTGACATTTTGCAGATCCACATTCATGAATTGCATTAATCGTTCACTCAGCATGTGTTCAATCTGATTATGACCAAAAAAACAAAAAAAAACTAAGGTGTTCTATAAAAAAATTGGGAGCTAGAAATAAATTAAACAGAATTGGGTCACATCACCTTTTTTTTTTAAATAATATTAAATCAAATACCTGAGTGCGAAGAAGTTCTTTATAAGTACTGAGTTCCCTAAAAGCAGTAACAAACTTCGACATAACAGGCCCTGCAAATTAACAAAAGCATGTGAAAAATGGAAAACTGCAAAAATAAAGTGAGCCCTACAAATTTACAAAAAGAACAAAGTCAAGTACCTCCTATGGCGACACTAATGGGGTCGTCTTGGCCAGCACCGAACTCTTGCAAGGAATCAGCAAAGGCGAGGTCACCTTCATATGCCACATCAAGTGAACCCCTTGAAATTCAATCCAATAAATAAATCAATCAGAGAGAGGTTTAGGTCAATATAACATAATACATCTGGCCACACAAACACACAGACAGTATAATAAACTAACATGAAATTTTGGCATCCCTTGTGCAGCTTTTGACAGCGCCTCTTCAACTCATCAGCCAGTTGTTCCAAAGAGTACATCTTTCAAATATAAAAACCAGAATAAGAGAGTATTAATAAAATGAACAGAACAACCCTTTATCCTTGTTTGAAGAAGCAGTAACAGTACATTGTTTGAAGCTATATGATTGATTGATTGGTCAATAATTATTGAGCTTTGTACTAGCTTAAGCTTGATTGAAAATGTGACAATGAGATGTTTGCTCGTGTAGACGAAAAGGGATCGAAGCAAGCAAGCAAGCTTAAGCTTAATTGAAAAGAAGTAAAATATGTAAATAATGGAGAGACCTGTTTTCTGAACATAGGCGAGTCTTCTAGCTTGGTGAAGGCCGCCATCTCTCTATCTCTATCTCTCTCTCTCTCTCAGAAGTGAGAAATCGAGATCCAGATTTTGCAGTGGAGGAGAGGAGAGGAGAGGAGAGGGAGGTAGGGGGCGGGGTGTCAGAATCAGATGTGAAATGTGTAACTAACGATCACGATCACGATCACGATGTGTAGACTTAAACTTCAATTTTAATATCTCTGCTATGTTAATGTTACATCTCGATTTTTAATGAATCATGATATGTCATGCGCTGGAAGCAGCTTGGAGCTGGAAAGGGGGCGAATTTGGAAATAGGAGGAGAATGAATGGTTAAGGTTTTGATAGAGTAGTTTTGGCTTAATGCAATGCATTTACGGACTATGTAATGATTGTAATCAAAACAGTTTTGTATATAATTAGTGCGCTGTAAGAAACCAAACCTGTTCTGTTAAAATCTCTACCCAAAATGGATGACTGAAGAATTTTTTTCGATTGTTCAGACATATAGTGGGCTGGGCCTTATATTTTGGGCCGAAAGAGTCTTATGGATCCTTTTATTTTCTTCCTTAATAAAAAGGGTTTGAGGCTGGAGCAAAGCTAGGGTGTAATATGCTCACTAAGAGAGTTTTGTAAGCACAACTTCAAAAGTATATCGGATCGGCTTCAAATGACAAATTCAAACTGTTAAAATTCATGTACTTCATGGGCGATGCATGTACATGCAAAATTTTGAAAGTTTCGGATTCATTTGCTACAATATCAAGTGGTCAAAGAAATGAACTTTTTATAAGTTATTTTATAAATTATTTTATATATTCATTATTTTCATAATTTCTTTGACCGCTTAACATTGTAGAAAATAAATTCGAAACTTTCAAAATTTTGCATGTACATGCATCACTCTTAAGTATATGGATTTCAACGGTTTGGATTCGTCATTTGAAGCTGATCCGATATACTTTTGGAGTTGTGCTCGCCAAACTCTCTTGGTGAGCACATCACATCCTAGCTTTGCTCTTTGAGGTTGTCCTATCATTGCCCAATTTTTTTATTAATAGAAAAAATATAAAAAAAATATTGATAATGGAGAAAGGTTTTATGAAATTTTGAAATATAGGAAAAACGTTATGGTTTATAATGTCTAGGGCACTGTAGCTGAACGTTATAAACTATAACGTCCAGTTAATACGATCACTAATGATCATTAAAAAAAGTATCTGGACGTTATGGTTCAAAAGAACAACAGTTAGAACTGAAGAAGAAAAAAAAACAATGTAGCTGGACGTTATAAACCATAACGTCTAGCTACAATATTTTTCTTTATTGTTAACGATCAGATTAACTGAATGTTATGGTTTATAGCATCCAACTACAGTGTCTTGAACGCCTTTTTCATTATCAATATTTTTTTTTATATTTTTCTATTAATAAAAAAATCGGTATCCTTGCCGTCTCCCTGCTGACGTGGCATAGCGGACCAGCCTGAACTGTCAAGAGTCTGAGACACATTTCTTTACAAGATATTCTATGTACATAATTTTTTCATTAAGGGCAGTTAAGTACCATATCTTTTAGATATTTCTTACTAAAATTAAAACATGCATTTTTTTCAGAGTGCAAGATTCTGCATTATCTATGCTGGACCTACAATTATCTAAACTTTTAGTTGCGCCAATTTATTCGTGACTGTTAATTTCATTTCACACTATCAGAATTAGAAAGAAAGAAATAATAATTCAGATGAGAAAGATTCAATGCCACAAACATTTTGTTTGCTGGTCAATTACTGGCCACCACCTCCTTTTTTTAATTAATTAATATTTCAAAAGTCAAAAAGTTCAAATGAAAATTTGAACTATTAATCTTGTATAATTCCTCATGAGGGATCGATGGATCTGTGTAAATTTAATTTATATTTTTTTAAAATTTGTTTCTTACAAAATCAAGAGAGAAAAAAGAAAGATTAAAGCACTAAAATGTATTCATTACACTTAACTTGGTCCATTAAATTTAAAAGCTTGTATGATAATGTATATAGGAGCAAAAATGATATTAAAAAGCAAACTGTAACCATATTAATTTTTCACGAAGCTAGTTTTGTTCATTATATTTGATCCAAATCTACTTTCAGATAATATAAACCGAATGAGTCAATACAAAAAAAAAAAAAAAAAAAAAAAAAAAAAAAAAAAAATATATATATATATATATATATATATATATATATATATAAAATAAACATGCTAGTGCTAAATATTGCTGCATCATAATTAATTAATTCATACAGAGATTACACTCCACAAATAAATCAATAAACACTCAATATTAATTTGTAGAGTAGCTTCCTGCTTCGCTAACAATGTGTGTTCTTTGAAAACTAGTAACAAGTCTAAGCCCTAAAAACCAAAAATTAATCAGAAATAATAGAAAATTAAGGAATAATTCAAAACAAAATAAATAAGACCAACAAGTCAGTTCTATGACAGTAGTCTCTAGTGCAGCCATTCTACAAACCTAACCTTCTCTGCCAGGTCAAGGTGCAATTCCAAATCTATCCCCTCTCCGCAATCCTCAGGCGCCGTCTCTGATTCCGGCGGTGCCAGATTCAAATCCAAATTCAAACCTGACACGACCCGCTTACTCACATTATTATTCTCACGGTGATGATCTCCATTGGCACGGTGTCGTCTCATGTGACCTCCCAGTGCCTGACCGAGGGGGAACTCGAGCCCGCATATCGTGCACTCATGCACACGCGGTTTGACTGGCTCTGGTGGTGCTTGGGTCTCTTCGGATCCGGTTTGGCGCAGCTTCCTGTGGCTAGCCCTATGGCCACCTAACGCCTGAAAGGACGGGAATTGCCGGTTGCACGTCTTGCACTCGAACATACGGGGGTTTCGGTTGTTGGTTGGCTCATTGACGTCGACTTGTCGAGTCATGCGGCCATTGATGGAGTTAGTAGTCATAAAAAATTACCAAAGGGATGGATATTAATATATGATGTATGAATGTGAATGAGAGAAGAAGAGAGGAGAGATTGGAAGGGGTATATATAATTAGTACTTGGTAGGTAGTTGCCAAAATGCCCAAATGCCCAAATGCCAATGCCAGTGCTGGTTAGTAGTAATTAGCAATTAACTAATGAGTTCGTAATGATGATTGAATGATGACGAGATGAATTTGGTTGAGGGGTAATTAATTGGCACTGGTTTGGTTCACTGGTCAAGAATTTGAAAAGTGCTGCCAAATGGCAACTGATATAATCTGATTCCAATTTAGAGAGAGAGAGAGAGAGACAGAGACCAAACTAGCTGTGGGCCCCATATATAGTGAGTGCTTTCTGTACGTTACAATTCAACTCTAATTACTGGTATTGGTACCGGTATAGTTATATGTATCTTCCAGCTGCGCTCGTGATGACCGGTACGCACTTGTAAAAGGCGTCTGTATACGGCACCTCAAATTTTGAGTTTGAAATTCAAACCCATCCGATCAAATTTTGAGAATACGAATTCCTTGGAAAAGGGGTCTAATTTTTTCTTATGTGAACTTTACTATCATCTCTATTGTATTTTGAACTGGAGAGGTGCATGAGGGCTGTTTCTGTAAACTGGAGAGATGTAGTAATGTTAGAAATGGAGGGTAAATAAAGTGCATATCCCGGTTGTTTGAAAGTTGAAAGTGGAAAGTTGATGAATTGAGAGTTTGAGACGTACTTGAGTAAGAAAGAAAGAGTAGCTAGGTGTGTGTAGGTGGCTGGTTAGTGAGTACAGATTTTAACAGAGCTGTTCTAGCTTCATGCAGCGCACAAACCATATGCATATTTGTTTTGATTCGATAGTCCGTGTGCTGCATGAAGCCGAAATTGCTCTGTTAAAACTGCACCCCTGTTTAGTAGTAGAAGTTAGTAACAGATGTAGATATATGATATATGCTTCTACTACTCCATTCAACCAATAGCTACATCTCGCCTCCCTATTTTTTTTTTGGCACTACTCTTTCACCAATTTTTTTTTATTAATATACCCTCCAAAAAAAAAAAATACTAAATATGCCCTCTCCCCTCACGAAATTTTAAAAATGGCTTGACCGCCCCATTCTGGGGGGTTTGATGGCTATACCTGACTGTCCCACTGAGGAACGGTCTGCTCTCTATCAAACCGCTCCACTGAGAAGCAGTTTGCTATAAAGTCTATAAAAAAAATGTTTTATTTCTCCTGCTTACTCACAATTCATTGTATCATTTCTTAATAGCTTTGCAGAGAAAGAGAAGATGATTTTTGGACGATTTTAGATATATTTTTTAATTTTTTTTTAACTCATAGCTATGAGTCAGACACGTCTTCTGATTATTTTCCTATCAAAAAGAGAAAAGACTACGAGCCTATGAGTCAGACTTCTAACTATTTTTTTGTAAAGATAAAAGACAGTCAAAAAAGACTTCTAATTTTTAATATTTACAAATAATTTTCTAATTGGATGTTAAACATGCAACCCCTTCGTATAAAAACATATATTATTGCAGTCACTAGAACAAAACTAATTATTGTTATTAATTATAATTATAATTGTAATTACAATTTCATTAAAATAGTTCGCGTCAGACACGTCTTCTGTCAACCGTCTGATTCGCTTCTCTTTTCTCTTTTGCTATTTAAAATAAAATGTGTTTAATGTTGTCATCTATGACGTTCAAGCATGAAAATGGGTGCAGAGAGAAATGTAGTTTGTTGTTTTTCTGATGCAAATATTGTGTAATATTTGTAACAACATTATTTAACTTTTTATTTTTACATTTGCAATGGCTCAAATAATGAATATATTATGCAGTGTTCTAAATAGCTAGTTGTAGCTGAGTTATAATTTTTTTGGACCATATATAAAAGTCAAGCTATGAGATAAAAATGAGCTAATTTAGCTTCGATAGCTGACTGCTATTATCGCTATGCGCTATTGCTATCACTATGCTACATGAATTTTTTTTTGGATTTACATTGACTTATGTGTTTTCGTTTCTATTTCTAATGCTACATAGTCTGCTATATATGATAAATATGCTAAATCGAATTATGTGTTTTATCTCCTATTTGTGATTTATTATTTCATTCTATATCAGAAAATAATTAATATGTGATGGTTTACTTTACAACGCTTGATTATGTTGTAATAGCTACCCCAAACAGAGACGTATCATAATCCTTGTACAAATAAATACATCAACGAACAAACAAATGTATGGTTTTCGTTGCGCCACCACTTATAACGTTACAATCGTTATACTTATGAGTGTGAAAAAAATGTGAGCCACTGTTGCTTTTGTTGGAATAAATATTTCCATTAAATTTAACAACCACAATTTTCAAAATAAACATAGAATTTTATAATTCAAAATTCCATAAATCATATCTAGGGGTGAAAACTAAGCGGATAGTGGTAATACCATATTTATATTCCTTTTTCATTTTTGGATACGAATACAGAGCGTATGTCAGACATATCAGACAGATACAGATAGAGATCCGAATCAGATCAGATATTTATTAATATTTATCTAATTATAATGATAAATAACATAATTTTTTCATAATATATATTAAAATATATGGTATATATCTACTATTTGGATATGGATAATTGAAACGTAAAATCATATCAGTATTTTTATCCACACAGATATTCAGATATCGGATATC